>JAQFXV010000626.1:0-19906 GCA_034694065.1 Camisia spinifer
CAAGCTATCTTTTTAAATGAAAAACCGAAAAACCCTATAACTCGACAGAGAGCGTTTCTCGACACTGCTATTCATATATAATAAAATGTACACTTTTGAAGCCTCAAAATATAAAAAAGTCTTATAAGAAATATTAACTTTCAAACAAAATATGAGTAATTTTGAGTCATTATGTTATCCTGTTGTAAGTTTTGTACTTTTAAAACTTTTATCAATGAACTTGATAAACAATTTGCCAATTAATAATTGATACTTTGTTAAGCTTATTAAAACTTTGTTATTGTTTTTCTTATCATTGAACTGAAGTTCTTAGATTGGACTTTTTTCAATGGGGTTTTCAGATGATAAGAGTTTTAATAACTCAAAAGTTTTATGGCTAATGCAAAAATTCGGCTCATTCCCATTTTTCGAATCCCATTTTTTCGAATCTCATTTTTTGGAATATCGTTTTTCGACAATATACCCACTTTTTCAAAAGCGATCGTTACTTATTTTTTTGCTAAACAGGGTATTTAAACTAATTTCAAACTTTACTTTGATCTTAAATCACATCAAGAAAAGTATGTGATCTTAATGATTTGACTGGATGCTGGAAACTTTCACCTAAGCGAAAGAAAGCTACAAACTATTAAATATAATGAGGGATGTTTGAGTGAGTCAGAATTTCTAGATTCTATAGGCTATTGAAATTATAGAATTAAATGAGTTATTAACCATATTTTATCTTAAAGCTAAATTGTGTTTTTCAATTTTTGTGATATTTAAAAATAGATATTATAAGTTATAATAAAATGAACAAATTTTAGTTAGAATAAGTTTCGATAATTAATGTTCATCTGAAGAGATATATTTTCGAAAAAATGGGAAGTCACCAAAAGTTCTTTCTATCTATTACTTTTGGGACCTTTTATTGTGTGGTTTCTCGAAAAGTGTACATATACTTCATTTACAGCATAGATATAATAAAAATTAATTGAGTAAACTATCTGTTCAAAAATATTTTTTTAAATCATTGAATTTGTTGAAATAAATTGTTAAACTAAGAAGATTTGAAGAGAATAAATTATGATTTAGAATTTGCTTATAATATATTTATGTAGAAATTATTCTTTTAAATGCCTTTTAGTCCCTACAGTAGAATATAGTTAGATTTTTCCTGTGTATACCATTAAAAAAATGGAAAAATTAGATCAATTTGGAAATTTCACCAAAATCTTTTAGTTAGACACTCAAGAAAGCACTGGTAAAACTCAATTATGAATAAATAATATTTTTTGTTGTTTAGATATTTTATATTTCACTCATGAAAACTTAATTAAAAATAGAATTTTTGCATTTACCAAAAATATCAAATTATCCGAAAAGATTGGAAAACTTTTTTAAAATTTATAATAAGTTGAGTTAAGGAATAAGAACACTGAAAATAAATATCCAACCGATGGCTTTATAACTACAAAATTTGGAATTTATTAGTACTATGAATCGGAAACAGTTAAATGAACACATAATTTACTAACTAATCAATAGTTGATTGATAATGGAGTATATAATCGATCTTATATTCGATGACTCAGTTCTCAATTTAATTTAAAAAAAGCTTCATTTATCCTCAATTTTCAAAACTGGCGCATAATTCTCTCTGGCAGTGAAAGCTATGGAGATAATACTTTTTTTGAATCAGCTTATATTTTATTAGACATTCGAAGCTTTTTTAGTCCATAAAAACAAACCAAACGTATGAGAATTATGTTCGAAAATCCAATGCATTGCTACGAAAGTGTGAAAAGTAGATAAAAGCCAATTATTAATTTAGTATCTCATCGCTTAATCTTTTGTCGAGTTTAGTGAGTTTATAAATAACATGAGCACTTACAGGCTTGTAATCCTTTTTTATGAAATTGAAACTGTCTCTTATATGACTAATTTATAAGCATATTCTTGATGCCTATAATTTATCATTCCCTGAGATTACATTTGAAAGGATTGGTACTCACTGTCAGAATATATTCTATGATAATTTAAACGGATAATAAGAAACTAAGAATAATAAGCCAATAAAGAATGACTGACACAGAAGACCATCAAGACTTAGTGCAACATTGAATTGAAGCGTTTAGAGCAAAACCACGAGAGTATTGAATCCCAATGCATAGCTTTAGCACAACCAGAATTTTCTTAACACGTAGAACTGGAATATATCTCACAATAATATGAATGCTTTATTGCTTTCTCTAACATAAAATCATGAATACATTTTGGTAAATGCTCTTCAAAGAAAGATAAGTTTATGTTAGAATCACCAGCTTTTCAACTAATGTTTAAGAAGAGTGTACTCAAGTATTTCTTAAAGAAAGTATGCAATTATTATTGTCATTCTCTGATCCAAGTTCTTCTCAAAATAGCTGTATTTGAATGTAAGCTTATTATACAATTCAACATATTATACAAAATTCACATTAGCTTTCAATTGAAAACAGCCATTTGTGAAAGATATAAAAGTTACAATTTGGCACAATTTTTAATTTAATTTCCGATAATTCTAACAAATTTCTGTTCCAGAAAATCATACTTTTTGAATAACGTAAAAACTTAATCAATATATATTTCGATTTAATTGTAAACTCATTTTCTTCAATCTGTTCATATGTTCTATCAGTTCATTCAATACACTATTGAGTTATAAAATTGTGTTTTTTATTCAATAACTATGAGAGTGTTTGAGTGTTTTGATAGACATTTTATGTGACAATATGGTAAATAAATATTATTTTTCAATCGAAATTTTTGATAGTTTGAATATTTGTCGATCAGAATCGAATTTTTTGCAATGTATTATACATTTATATTGTGTTTTATTTTGCAAAAGCATTTTCTTTATGTGTTGAAAAAAATGCCAGTCTATGCGTGATTCAAACAATCATCGAATAAATGATCATTCTTTGAAAGTGCTCTCCAGACCAGAATTCTTCTTTCCAAAAATGTGATGCATTATAGATTTTATTGACTGCCAACTCTCTAAACATTTCATAAAAATATAGTAAAGTCGATAATTCTAGAAATTTTTAAAATCAAATTCTTATGTTATATTCAAGAGCAATAGAGAACAAAATTTTAAATATGTTGACAGAAAAAGGAGAGGTTTTGAAACATCATATGATGATGAGTTATATTGAAAGCAAAATTGCTAAACTTTATGGCATATTAAAACAATCAGATTATGAAGAAATATAAACAGCTTTAGGGACTAAAATCGCCAGTAAAGAGGATCAGAGGGAAATGTTTGACTGCTTTTATAAAGAGTTTCCTTCCGTATTTAGGCTCACAGTTGGATCGTCTGAATCAGTGTTAGACAGAATCACTACAACATTAGCCTTTTTACACATTGATTCTAACTCTTCGCTATATCATAAACTGTTTATATATATCATATTTTTGTGTATAGCTAGACATCAGCACATTTGCTATTAGAGATTATTGCTTTGACATATTTGACTTCCGGAACTTACATTAGGCTTGTTTTATAGTTTTTTTTAGAATATTGCAAAATACTAATAGAAATGTTCACTTTTCAAGCATAAAACAAGTCAAAATAATGGTCTCAACATGCAAACAATCTTGATATTTGTTCAAACATATTACACATATTACATGAAACAAAGCATACTCATTGATGTCATGACAGTGAATCCACGAGTTCTGCGATAAAACCCGTGAGGCAAACGCCTTGATCTTACCTAATTTCCCTCGAGAAGAAAAATATCAAATAGAAAACTCGCAGAGCTTCAAAGCAGAGAGCATTTGCTCGACCAAATCGCATATACTGTTAAATTACCAATTGTTGAATATTGGTCTCAAATGATCTAAAAATTTCAAAACAGATGCAAAGCTTCTCAATTATACTTTTTGATAGATGAAATTTTTTTTTGTTGAAAAAACTTAGCAATTTACTAACTTTTATTTAGTTTTTTTTGACTCACTGTTAAACTTTATTTTATTCAGATTTTCGATTTTATTCGGAATCTATAATTTAAATTTCTATAGCTTCTAAGCTGTCATTCATATTTAATCTTAATTTTGACATTAGTTATAAAGTAAAGTACACTTATTCTCCAAAATATTGCAACAAATTGCTCATAAATTCTTATGTTTAAAAAAATTCACTATTATAGTTAATATCAAAACAGGTACAGAAGCTATCATAAAACCATGCATTTTTCTTTATAAATCTTATCAGTATTACTATTCAGTTGAATGTAAATGAATGGTCATATGATAGTTATTGTACAATTCTTCTTAATGCCATACAATGAAAGTAAATATAACTTTTCCATAAAATCTGTGAACTTGAAAAGTAAAAGTTGTGATGTAAGTTCAGGGAGAATATATTTCCATCGTAAACTTGAAACCTGCCGCTCGTCGTCAGCTCTAAAAGACTCGTCAAATATTTTATTTATATATAGAAAAAATAATAGCAGACTTTATCATTTTGAGTGATTTCCGTTTCCAAACCATGACTCAAAGTTAAAGTATATTTCGCGTGAATTAAATAAAGTTTCATTACTTCTAAAACTCTCTAAAACTTCTATGGTTTTGAAGTAAGACAAGTACTGTTTTTTCTTATGCTTCACTAGTATTTTACTCATTAAATTCAATAACGATAAGTAAATATCGATTAGTTTTTTGTTTCCTATTAGACAAAAGTATAATTATTTACTACTTGTACGAAGAATACTAACTTCTATCGGAGAAAACAATTATACTTCAACTCATTTGCTAAAGAAAGTGAAGTTTTCACTTACTGGTAATTAAATACAAGCAATTAAACCTAATTGAAAAGTTGTAGCGAATCGATCTTGAAATGATTGGTAATGCATATGAATCATAGGGCTTAATAAAGTATAAGTCATTGTGGTATTTGTATTCAATTCTCCTCAAAAAAGTTCAAATTATCCCAATTTTCCAAATCAAGGATTGGGTTCAAATAATACTTTATCGAATTTTAATGATATTTAAAGGGTAAATAAAGTCATTCATAATTAGAGTCGTACTATTAGACCGAAATACTATAACAGTAATATTAAGTTACAAGTCAATAGTATTGATTTATTTATAGAAATTTGAGACAACTTATTTGGCTTTTTCAGTGATTCTTAGATTTTTTCAAGTCTGGTATCACTTAATCCTTTGATAGATCACTCTATATGAGAATAAAAATTTCTCACTTCTTAGACCTAGAGTACGAAAGGGCCTTTGTTGACGTCGCAAATCAAATAGCATAGCTTAGGAACTTGGTTTTCATTCTTGAAATTTTTTCTGTAACTTTAAAATCAGATTCACTCTGTAAAAAGTGGTAGAAATTTTTGTGAATATTGAAAAAGGTGCAAATTGAAAACTCATTTCATATCTATCTCATAACTAAAATTATCTTTAAAATTATACTGAAATATTTACTTTTTAAACAACAGACTTTGTATCAACATTTATAAAAATGTATTGCGTAGAGCTTAGACTTCGTTGCGAACTGACTGTATGTGTACCACCTTTTGAAAAACACTGTTATATGTGATGATCACGTTTTTATGAAAAATTTATCTGAAAATATTTATATGTATTTATTGTTTACTGAATTCAATACACAAAAATATATTTTCAAGAAAGCTAACAATGCTTCTAATAAATAATCTGTTAAACATTTACACAGAAATGTGTAAAAAATATGTTGAAGATGTGTGCCTTCCGTTGAAAGTAAACTCTTCCAAAACACAGAACAGCATATTATTGTACTATTTATGAGTACAATATTACTGTATAGCAGTAAAGCATAATAATATTGCTATGAAAACTAAATGACATTTTTAGTGGGCTCAACCTCTTTTTCAACTCATGTGAAATATCACCCAAATTAGATAATTTTCTCATTTCTAAAGACTTAATTTCCGGAAATTAGGAACGGGAGGGATTAGAGACGAAAAAATAGTTCCCATTGAGAATAAAACCTGTTTTGTTTGTATTATTTTTAATCAAATATAGTAAAATTTCAAATAAAAAGTAAAGTTAACTTACATTTTTGCATATCAGATAATATTAGAGGTAATGTCCAGCAAAATCATTAATTTGATTTTTTGATGTTTTTTCCAGTAAAGTAAAAGTTCAAATAAAATAGGTTTATAAGTGTAGAAAGATTTCTCAACTTCAATTGAAACTAAAGTTTTGTGATTTAACTATAACTAATTATTTTTTATTATTAGTTCAAAATAGCAAACATAGGAAGATTGAAGTTGCACTTGAAAACAATTAAATGATTTAAACTTAAAATCAGGGCAACAAATGAAACAGTAAAATAGAGAGAATAATTTGAACACGAGAAAAGTATCAAAACTGGCGTATTCGATGCCCTGAGACTTATGTAGGATATTTAGCCTCTTTCTTGATAATTTTTAACTCATAGACATTCTGAGGCCATTCTGAGGCCATTCTGAGGCCATTCTGAGGCCATTCTGGGGCCATTCTGAGGCCATTCTGAATTGAGTCCTTAATCATTATATCTTATTCTCTTTTCTGATAAAAAATATTTTGTCGTTTTTATTTTCAAGTTCAATATTAAGCGTTAAAGAAAATGTGATAAAAATAATGTGTTTTATGGGCGAATATTATGCAATTTAAAGATATAAATGATACGAAGGGAAATAGGATTAATGGTGTCATATTGTGTCAATATTATTCCTGAAATCTAGATGAATATGTAAATTATGAATACGACGTTAGATGAATATCAATGAGAGTAAGTCTAGTGAATCGACATTTTGAAGTTCATCCAAATGAGTTTGAATAAAATGTAGATATATATAAATGTGAATTTGATTTGAAATTTAAGTTTAAATTAAATATTATAAATAGTGGAGAATTTAAGGTTCACCTGTGCTTTTAGATTATTTATGATAAAAGCTATTTTTTCATTTAAAAATCTGAATTTGCATCGAATCCAATAGATCAATATTGAGCAGCTGATGCAATATTCTCTTCTCAAGTTTTATGAAATAGCACTTGTAACTAAAGTAGAGCACTCGCCACAAAATATTTGATATACTATACAATGCTATCAATCGATAACTGGATTCATATGCGAGCGAAATTTCTATCAAGACAACAGAATAGTGAAATTACTAGAAGAATATAAATACTCTTAAGATTTGGATTATTCTGAATCCATTCAAACGCTTTCACTCTATCGAAAGTAGCACTTTAGGAATGTAATGCAGCAGTAGATTCAAGTACTGTAACTCATAAAAGGAAAGTATTCAAAATACAATAAGACCAAAATAAATAAATATAATCAAAGGTTTCATTTTAAAATTCATAAGAATAACAACAAATAAACATATGGTTAGACGAAAATAGTTATGATTATCACTCTAATTAATGAAATATTAAATTCTCCCCTTTTTATTAACGATTTCAAGAGATTTAATTCCAATTGAATTCAACCAATGTTTTCACAGATTTCACTCAAACATTTTTCATGAATTGAATGATTTCACACCATTTCATTTCGCTTTCGGCAAACCGAATAACACTAAAGCAAAATAAAAAAGTTTTCAGTTTTTATTTATTTATTTAAAACTTATGTTAATTATGTTTTTTAACACTATAACTAAAAATAGAATTAGTTGTGAACTAATTAAATAGTTTTTTGAGTAAAAATGATTATATTTTGGTTGAACTAAATTCGATAAATTGAGAATATGTGAGATCTTGAGTCAGTGTAATTGAGTGGAGTTGGAGAAGATAATTAGCTCTTCTAGACCGTGATGAAAAGTTTGTTCAGTGATCTGCTCTGAAAGATCATTTCTCTTTGCAGTTATACGACTGAAAAGCAACCATCAAATGCAAACATTGATTATTGAAGAAATAAAATTTTAAGGTGCAATAAAACATTATATCCTAAATTTCTAACAACAGAGTTAAGCCCTAATAAACTAATAAAATTGGTTCTTTGAAATCAAGTTAATTAATAGTTCACAAGCAAATTACAGTGAAAGTAATTATATGAAGAGAAATGGCTGACATTGTAGGTCTTCAAGTTATCTATTGAGTCACATAACTCCTCCATCAAAGTTAATTAGAGTGTAATCTTTTTTACAACTAAAGTCAATACAAGCGCATTAAATATAAGATGAGGAGCATTGATATTTGAAGTCCTGAGTGACCTTATAGTCATATTGATCCCAAGAGAGTGATCTGTCATGTTATAGAACGTATAGCGCATAATATAAAGTTTTATATTACAACAGATTACAATGTTATTGCTTATTGCTGTCACTATTATAAAGATCGATAAACCAATGATGAATTATTTCAGTAGTTTTTTCCTATGCATTATGTATTGTTCAGAAGTTACCTAACTCAACAAAAATTAGTTCAATCAAAACTCAATGAAAACTCATGCAAAAACCCACGAAATTGTTTATTGTTTTAATTGAAGTCTTAGGAAATTGACTGAAACTATCAATTTGACTGAAGGCTTACATCAAATATTTGATTGATAATACTCTACTTCTTTACTACTAAATTAAGAAATAATATTTTATGGACTCTTATGGTCTCTTATAGTCTCTGTTAAATAACACTGAAAACAATCTTTGAAAGAGTAAACTTACATAACTTCTATTTGACTTATGAGAAAATACAGATAAACTCTTACTAAATGTTGGATAAGATCAAATTTATTATTTAATATTAAATACATTGAAGCGTGAATTATAAAAACATTACATACTCCTATCCGTGATTCATAGAAATGGTTGTTTAATAGAAAGCTCTTATTCTTTAAAGTACACAATTATTGAAAGGTATCAAATAATTTCGAACCCAATTTCAATCAATAACTTTTATTTTTCAACAGATGGGATGAATTCATACATATGTTTAAACTCATTAACTTTACTTATCATTCAAAATAAAGTAACTCTGAAATTTATATTATGTCATTATAAGGCTCAAATACATCAATAATTCATAAACTTACGAATGCACAAAAGATTTGCAACAGAAATCTGATTCAAATAATTTGCTTTACATAACAATTGCCGAAATCAGAGATATTGTTTTATTCTTTTCTGTCTTTCCTAAAAACAAGTGCTTTAGGATTAATGCAAAAATAACATAATATTTAGCAAATAGTAAAAACCCCGACACATGTATTAATATTTTTAAATATTTGTTTCAGACCTATTTTTTTAATCAAAGAATATTTTTATCAAAATGGTGAAAGATTCAAAGTCTGTTAATTTTGAATTCATAAGTATAGTATAATATACTTTAATATAATATAATATCAACATAACAGTCAAAATTTGAATAAAATAATTTGATAAAAAGCGTTTTAAAGAATCAAAATCGATTTTGTTATTTTTTAACTCGTGATCTGAGAAAAGCTATTTTAAAGATTCATATGTTCTGCGTCTTTCATTATCAGACTTTATTTAAAATATATTTAATTCTAGACTTAAACTTATCTTCAAACTCAACCCGAACACAAGTTATTTTGTTTAAATCATTTAATTTAATTAATACTGTAATTCAATTTCTATGCTATGCTAACAAATGAATGATGTATCTCAAAAGAGCACTTTTGAGAATTTTATTCAATTTCGAAATGTGTTAGCCAACAAAGCCGATGATTCTCAATCAAAGTTAGAATATTAGGTTTTTCCAAATATTTTTTTCATCAATTCTGTTTTATCAATGATTCATTCATTAACCCTTCCTTTATTTCAATGCTGTATATGTTTTAATTTTTCATAGTTTTTTAAAAAGTTTGTCAATGAATGAATCATTGATAAAAAGCATTGACTCAATTGATATCATACTTTGGTGAAAAAACATTTTTCATAGAAAATATGAGTATTGAGTTCAAGGATTTAGACTAAAAAGTTGATATTTTGAGATTTCTATATTTGTAAATGAAACTGTTTGAAATAAATTTAAATAAAGTTCTCAAAAGTGCTCGTCTGATACATGATTCAAATACGAAATAACATCATACAATTCGTGAACTAAATTATGAAACTTCTCGTAGAATTAGTGAATAAGACGACGCTTACAGTCTATTGTATGTGCTTTAATAAGAGAGAATTAAGATCTTAGTGAGAATCCGATGTGATAATTGATTTTTGTATTGCTTTCATATAACAGGTCCTGAGTTTTGGGGAATCCTTAATCCCGATTGGCATCTCTGCAGTAAAGGACACAGACAATCACCAATTGATATAAAGCCAAGCCTTTTATTATATGATCCCAATTTGAGACCAATACATATAAGTAAACATAGGTATGTATTACTAACTTATATTAATTAAGTTTTTATTCAACTCTCACGTGTAGATCAAATATGCTTTAAGATAGAATATATTGATAAATAAGAATTATTTATACTTTCAAACGGCAATAACTTATTAACGAATATTTTTTATATAAGAAAATAGTGAAAATAGACACTTAATATTCTTAAGCGAAAATAAAACGATAGTATATTAACTTTTGATAATAGCTTCAAGTTTAGGAACCATTGAATTTAGAATACAACAGATTATAAACAATCAATAATAAAGTTTAGAAACTGTATAATTTTTATAATTGATTGACAAAACATAATGTGAAAATGCATTCAAGAAAAAAACCAATTTAGAAATTAGTCAAATATTAAATTCATAAATTCGTAGAAAGCCTATCATTAGGTGTGTTGATCTTCTGGAATTTCTAGAAAAACAAAGTATTCCTCTCGTCTTCGATGTGAAAGTATAGGAATTTTTGGAAAAATTCCGAATTCATGCGTATTAAAATTTTAATTTTTATTATATATTGAAATCGCTATTGACATATTGTTTTGATTTTGGTAAATAATCTTTAAAACTGTTTAAAGAACTTTTAAAGAACTCTTTAAAAAAAATGTTGAATATAAAATCATGAGCAAAACCAGCAAAATTGATGCCTTCTCACACTTTAAAAGTAGTTTACAATACAATTCATACAGTACTTGAAGACACGAATCGCTAAAAGTTGAGCTTTCTTTTGAATATCTTCTGTTAAATAATGCAAATTCTTAAATGATAACTTAGATCAATATAAAGAAAATAAAACAGGAGAGAAACTCTCTTTTGCTAAATAGTCTATTAATAGAAAATTTTGAGCTATCATCAAATGCCATCTCCTAAACGACGAAAGCTTAAAGAACAAGTTGAAAGCAAATAAACCGACACTTCTTATTATGAGTTTTTATGACATATTTAACCTTTTTATAATTAGTATTATGATGAGGTGCTTATAATATTGAATTAAATTCCTTTTAACGGGTTTAATGATGATTTTCCAAGTCTTCTCAATATATTATAGAATTTCATGAATATTTAAGTCATAAGACTTAATACTTATAAAGACAATCATAATCAATGCCTTCTCAAGAGCAAAAATGCAATTATCTTTTCAATCAATATAAATATTTAGTATACTCTTAAAATCTTGGGCTTGAGAAAGAGTTAATCATCATTAATATAACAACTAATTATACAGAATTATTGAATCAATACAAATAGTTATTTTCAAGAAAATAGTACTGTCTCTGGCAGACAAATGAAACACATGAGATAAGTCATTAAAAGTGATAAATTTTGTTCAGACAAGACCAAGGGTAAGGTGTAGGTAGGGTTTACAACTCATAGAAAAGTCGAAGATTCTGACACCCCTCTTGATTTTGAAATATCAAAAATTTAGTACTTGACCCCTTGCGCTTTTAAAAAGTCCAAAAAATTGTCAGTAAAATCAGTTGAGTCTTAATCAGCCCTAAATTTTTAGAATTTCTGAAAGCTCACTCCCTGGAAGTCTGTATTTTGTTTGACTGTTTTTTCATGCAATTCTAAATTTAATATATATCGAAATATAGATATATACTTGTATTAATATTACTTTCAAACACAAAAATTTGTAAAACTTGATTTTGTTTGATCGCAGGGTAAACGGTATTTTAGAAAACAATGGTCATAGTGTTGTCTTCCATTTAAGTAATAATCAACAGGAGAGCGAAACGTCAAGTTTGATAAACATTCCCTCTTCGACTCAGTCCACAATTAATATAAGTGGAGGTCCATTATCATATTCCTATAGCTTCCACTCATTGCATCTACATTTTGGGCGAACTGACGCTTATGGCTCTGAACATTCGATAGCAGGGCTCTCTTTCCCTGGAGAGGTATCTCTCTTTTCTTCTCTTGATTATTTGATAGAATATTCTCAAGTAATTTACAAAGTAGCCAATTTTTATTCATATTATTTTGAGTACTAGTTTTTCTATAATTATATCAACAACAAAATCAATTTTTATCGAAGAAATTCATTTTAAAAAAATAGTAAGAATTGAATTTTGAATACTAATTATTCAAAATTTTGCTTCAATTACTAATTTATGAGAATTTTAGAATAATTTGGTTTGAAATATATTTTTTAATACACTTCAAATAGAAGAGTAATGTAGAGATGAGTGTTATTGTTGAAGATGTCGAATGTTTATTTATGCCACGAAAGATTTTCAATAACTTTTCTCATTTTTCTAAACTTCTTAAGAATTTTTTCAAGTGAGCAATATTTATAAGAATACTTTTTGATGATTATAAGTCTTATTATCCAGAAAACTATAAATAAAATATAATTTATTATTCTCTCAGAAATGTTTCTGTTCTGATTTCAGTATTAGATTACTTCCGAACTCTGTTTTCAATTGTTAAGATTTTCAAATTATATTATATACAGAGTGATTCTTTTATAAGGGGCGGGTTACATAATAACTACAGCTATAAGTATTGAGCTAATCCACCCTTATAAAAGAATCACTCGCTATATCATAGTGTCAAATCAAAACTGTACAGAAAGACAAATTTTAAAGAAAGATTCTCAATAGATTTTCGCTTGTAAAGCGATACTTGTTATCAAATCTATTATTTTCAATGTCAATCAAACAATAGAACAGTCTCAAGACTTGAAACAATCAAGCTAAAAAATAGTTATCATCTTATTTGATCATATCCTAATAGAAAAGCATTTCATTTTACTTTTCTCTAAGATATCTTCACTATAAAAAAAGTCTTTAATTTCATTGAGCTTTTGTTGCATTATTAAACTGTAAACATTTTTAAAAAAAAATTAACTAATTCGTACTCAAAATAATTATACATATGAATAAATATTTTTGCGTATTTCATGTTTTTAAATATAAGTTTTTATAACTTAAACACTTTTGACTTTGTTATCTGACTTTTTTTTTATTAACTTATGATTTAGATTCAATTATTAGGATTTAATTCAGAGCTTTACCAAAATATGAGTGAAGCTTCAACAAAGCCAAACGGGTTGGTTGGTATTGCATTATTGATACAGGTAAGTTTCTTCAAATGTTTACCTCAAATATTTAATTAAGCATCGATGATAATTTGTTGTACCTTTAACAATCTAATTAAATGCTTTTTGCAATCATGTTTTGTTCCGAGAGAATTACCTGGCCATGAATCGCTTAATCTTCAAGCATGCGGCTTCATGACCAATTAGTCAGGAACAAAATTAACATTGAAAAGTTATTTATAAAGCTCATTGTAATAGCATTCTGTATCCTTTGTTCTATATAGTTTTAGAGCTTATGCTCTAAATTTTTCCGATTTAAGTTATCAGACTAACCCTCAGAGTAAATTTGATTCTTGTTTATGGCATAAATGAACAGAATATTCCATGAGAAAATATTTATCATACAAGTTTAGTTGATTACCCGAGAATTGGAGGTAGATAACTTTGTTTGATTAATTTTTGACTTAGTGAAAAACGAACTTAAAACGCTCGTGCGTTTGGGTCTCTCTAAAGATGACATAATAAAGTCTTATATTGTTGAAAATTATTATTGATTGCTGAGATTTGACTAACTATTATAAAATTTCACATTTTTGAAGAATTACTCAGTTATTATTATTTGGTTTCACACAAATTTCATTTTATTTATACAAATTTATCTTATTCTCTTATCTTTACACAAATAAACAATACAGAGTCAGGCTTTATAAGGTTAGCTAAAACTTTGATTCAATTTGAAACATACAAGGCTTTCATAATGGAATTGTTTGAAATCAAATCTTGTTTCTTATAAAGCTCATCAAAAGTTATCCCTAACTTTACTCCAATTTTATTTTTGTAAAAAAATTGAATTTCTAAAATAGAATTTCAAGTCTAAGTAACTTATTATTGAGAAATTTTATTGCTGTAAAATATTCATTTTCTAAATTATTGCAATAATTTTCTGAATAATAATAAAATTTCGCAAATCTTTTTCAATAATTAAATTGAGTAAAATTTCGATGGCATGAAATGGAATTGTTTGGTTTTAGACCTGAGATGGGCCTAAATTAGAGGGAATTCCTAAAATAATTTAATGAAAAAATGAAATTCTGAGTTTCTCAGTCATGATTTGAACTTTTTTGTTTTCAATCTAAAGGTTGGTGAAGTGAGTTCTATTGAACTCAGACTATTAACTTCTCAACTTCAACATATCAGATATAGAGGTAAGAGTTGACTGAATTATGTTGAATGACTGACTAATAAATTGAAATTAACTGTATCTCATGCCTCATTTCCCTTAAACGAAAGTTGATTTTTAACCAATTTTAAGATTGATATTATTAATAGATCTTCAATTTATGCTCATTATTGCGTGAACAGAAGCATTAATTCAAAATTATAATTACATGTATATATTCGATTATTTATCATTAATTTTTAATCTGATAAGGCTTATTTTCCAATTATTCCCCAAAAAATGCTATGATAGAAGTTAAAGCACGCAATTTTCATACAAAATAAATCAATAAAAATTTCTTTGGAATTTTATATTCAAGCAAACTTTGAGATTTTATAGACTTTTAATGTGAATAGTTTAATATATTTTCTAATTTAAGTTTTTTGTCAGATCAGAATATAAACAAAAAACTTAAATGAAAAATGCGAATAAAGCTTTGTATGCTTTGAAAAGATAAATTTGTTTTAAGTATGACTTGAAAATCAAATATGAAAGCAATTGAAAATATTCCACTAAAATTATCCTAGATTTTAATAAAATATTATTGATTTAATTTAATAGTGTTGAAGATTATGCATAGTTATGAAAGATATATTAATTGAATTAAGTTCAGCTTTAATGGAATTTTGATAAAAATATCAAATTTTTTGCATCAATTTTTGATATTAAGTTAAAGAATTGATTTACTCAAAGATTATGAAATTCTTTCAAAGTGTTAATTTGTTATTATGAGTTTAGTGTAAGTTTTATGGATTTTAACCTTTACACTGAGAATTATGTGAAACAATAATTCAAAATCTCATTTTGAAAATTTTGTCGATAAATTTTATGTCAGAGAATATGTCTGACAGACAATATCTATAGCAATAAAAAAATGATTAGAGAATAGTTTTGTCTGAGAAAGAACAGAATTGAAATCATCATACAGTAAAAATATCTAAAAGACACTTCTCTGCATAGCCCTTAAGCTTTGCATTGCAACAAAATATTGATATAAACTTTTACTATATTTTTCAAATGCAAACTACTAATAATATCTTTTAAAGGTCAAAATGTAACGCTTAAATCATTGAGTATAAGAGATTTAGTTCCTGATGATCAATTTTACATGACTTATGAAGGATCTCTCACAATGCCTGCCTGTTCAGAAGTTGTAACATGGTTAGTCATTAATAAGGTAATCAATGATTTAGTTTTCCTAATTCTAATCCTAATTTAAGAAAAAATTTAAACTCACCTAAATATAAGTCTCTCTCTCCCTCCCTCCCTCCCTCCCTCCCTCTCTCTCTCTCACTCACTCACTCACTCACTCACTCACTCACTCACTCACTCACCCAAGTATTTACTTTATTTAATTTATTGAGATTTACTCTAAGGCATTGTATTAGTTTTTCGTGCGTTACTGTCATTATATTCTTATATCAGATGAAATGAGAAAACCAAAAGATCAATAAAAAAATTGTTTGAAAGTTAGTTTGCCTGTATATGACATAAAATAAGAGTTTTCCGCCCATAAAATTAAAAGATTTCAAATATTTGAAGCGGAAAATTGTCGTGAAAAAGGATTTTTATCATTAAGTTTCTTGAATGCACTTATAATGCTTGCATCGTTAGCCTTACTTTAAAAGTTTATACATTATGCCGAATCTAAACTAGCTTATAATTTGATCTTTACTAAAGTGAAGATGAAATTTTCATAATTAATTCAAATCTTTTTAAGCATTAAAACAATTGAATAATTAAATGTATTCCTAAAGCTTTGATCTGATTTTAACGATTAAATGATTGTTTTTATTATACCTGTATTAATATTGTTCATTATAATCACAGCCTCTCTTCATTACTCGACAACAGGTAAGCCAAATAACTTTTATCAAATCATTTAATTCCACTACATTTTGATTTAGTTTTGTTTCGAAACTATATAATGGAAAAAATAAATAAGACTATGACTAAGTTGTAAGAGATATTGCCTTTAGTTGTATTTGAGAAGTATTGAGGCAAAGCTTGAATAGTAACTACTTTAAAGCTTATATTTTTGTGAGTCAACCATCTCATTGAGAATAATGCATGTTTGATCAGCAATGATATTATGCATTTAGATTTGGGTGTGTCTGCATATATTGTCTTAAAAAGAAGACAATGGCAAATGATAGGGATTAAATAAATTGAGCGCATATGACATAAAAATACATTAAAACCGATCCAATTTTTAGAAGAAAACTAGTTGAATAACATGAAGTATTAATATAATTAATTCCATTAATGTTGGAAACAAATAGCATATTATTATTATAATGAAAGCTGCTTTTGAGAGGACTCATATCATTTGCAGAGTTGCAGTCAATTTTCGAGTTTTATATTAGAATTGGTTAGAAAATAATTTATTTTGCGAGTACTGGTATGTATACTATTAATACTGGATAGTTATCCAACCATACGAAGTATGCAATTATTAAATAATCATTTACAGTACTTGTTTATTTGTGAAAATTTATTGATTCATATGAATCATTGGATTCATTCTTGTTTAGTGCAGTTTACTTTGAGATAAAATTGTGTGACCGGCTATTACTAAACCATTTCTATCATTCACTAAAAAGCGATACATTTTAGTTTAGTGAAGAAGAATTCACAAGAAACGAAAGTACGGTTGAGTACATGAATAGTAGTACGCATTGAAAAAATATAAGATATATTGATGATACTTTTTATACGATAAAATACTGCATTCAATACATAACTAAAGATTCTGTCGTTAGTTTTCTTGAGTAAAAAATGCATTGAGATTTAGTATTCTTACATTCGATCTGCTGATAGAAATGTTAAAATCAAAAACGCCTCAAGCATTTCTAATGTGTAAAAAGAGTGAAAAAGACATGAGTTTTACTTTTTACGCAATATAGTTTACGCTTAAGAATAAGTCAAACCTATTCTTCCAACTTTTGAGTCAAACTTGTGCTCATTATATAGTTTTAATATGAGAGGAGAAAATGCAAAGATTTTCGAGAAGAAAACATAGATTTAAAATTCAATGGAACGATAGCACAACATATAGTATATTCAGCCGTGTGTTAGTGTTTCATCGAAAAATGTCGATTGAATTTTGTTAGAATGAATCAGAAATTGTATTCTTTCGGGGCTGACAACAAGTCAGACTCTTTTAACAAAACAAAAATATTTGGAGTTGAAATGATGCTCCACTAGATTTATGTTTACGAGCTTATCATAACAAGCAAATGCATGATTGCTAAAAGTTTTTAGGCTAAATTGTTCGTCGGATGTGCTTTTTTTGCATAGACTTAAGTTATATAGAAAACAAATAAGTTTGAAGGAAAAACTTTCTTGTTTTATATATTCATAACTTAAATCGTTTATAACAACGACAAAAATACATCTTTTCATTTTATTCAATTCTATTTCTTTTTACAGTTATATGCTTTGAGGAAATTAATGCAAGGTATGTGTCATTTCGTTTAAGGTAAACAGTTCTTATTTTTACTTGTTAGCGATGAATTACATTAGATGTACGATTTGGGTTAGTTTAATATCATTTGTCACAAACCATTCACGAAGATTTCGCTACAATTGTAGAATACGTATTGCGATAGTTAATGTAATAAACTGTTTGTTTGAAAGAATTCTTAGAAGTCTATATAGTCATAGGAATGCAATATATTCTATAGATTTTATGGAAGTAGAAAAGTAAAAGACAAAATTTTTCCTAAAGTTAGCTTCACTTCAATCAAAAATTAGAGGCAATATTAATTTTGAGGTCCTTTTAAATGGTTTGCTGTTATTTAGAATATTATTTATATACTGAGGTTTGATATTCAGTTTGTGTTGAGCCTAAAAATATGAATAAATTATAGTTTAAGTGAATATTATGAACTCCAAGTGTATAAAAGATGTTGAATTGTGAATTTAATCAATCTATAAATTGTGAAATTTACAAAATCCAATGTTTTTATCGCAATAAAGTGTGAGTTTAATCGATAGTAATAGAAGATACCAGAAATAATAACAATGGAAGTGATTCACAAGCTTGAAAACGGATGAAATCTGAATTTAATCAAACAGAATTAAATTAGTTAACGTTCAGTCAAATATCAGTATAGTTTAGAATTAATTTAAGAATATCCTATTGAAATTGCGATGTTTAACATAAGAGTAATTCGATTTAAACTCAATTTAATGATTTGAATTTCAAGCCAAATAAAAGAAAGAAAATTGGCGTTGAATAAAGAATTAAATAAGAATACAAGACATACACTAAAGTATGAATGCATAGCGACTTATTTATAGCCTAAATAGATGGCAAAAATTGATAAGTAATGTTGAAAAGCGAATATTAAAGCGGTTTAATTTTTAATTTGAAAGGTGAAGTTGAATTGCCTAAAGCCCCACTTGGAAATAATTTTCGTCCGAGTCAGCCTTTAAACGAACGAGTAGTGCGAACCAATATTGACTTCAAACGAGAGCAGGTAAAAGATGTCTAAGAGATAGTTGGTATCAATTTAAATGCAAAATAGTTGGAGAGCCAAGAAATCCATTAACTTGATTGATGCAATGATATAGCGTCCTGTTTGCATTATATTCATGCACAATCCGATATTTCAATAATCTTCTCTCTATATAAGATGTATAAAAGAATTTTCTATTTGATCCTCTTAAGTCCCCTCTTCAAGAGAGTTCTAAGCCATTGAACAAGTTTCGCATATAAAATACATTTAGATGTGCCTTTCTCTCCCTTTTCATAATACATTGTGCAAAGAGTGATATCATATGATATTCCTTCATCTCAAATGTTAGTGGATTTCATAGCAAATGGGATTAATCATAGAATGTTTTTTTGCTGATTTAAGTGGTTTTATATTTCATTTGGTTGAGTATAACTTACAGCGAATTTTTACTTTACATTATGTTAGGGTACAGCTTGTCCAACCATGAAGAAGAATTTGCATTATGAAGGTAAGTATCTAAAAATATTATTCCATCACTTACTTTCTTTACAACTTATGTGCCATTCATTGGACTTATGCCTTATGACAGATATTAGAACTCTTACAAACAATGGTACGCGTACTCATTTGTGATTTTTTTAGCTTTAGTATTACAAAATAACTCTAATATATTATTTCTAAATATGAGCCTTTTACTTCAAAATGTACACTTTTGAACCCTCAAAATATAGAAAAGGCTTATAAGAAATATTAATTTTAAGACAAAATATGAGTAATAATTGAGTCATTAGGTTATCAGATTGTTAGTTTTGATGTTTTCAAAACTTTTATCAATTAA
>JAQFXV010000627.1:0-19895 GCA_034694065.1 Camisia spinifer
TATCTGGTTTTGATAAATAGAAATGCTTAACAGAGTTAACTGAGGTTTTAAGGCTATACTTTTCGTTGGGACACACTGTATAAGATTGAAATTTGGTTTATTTTTTCTGACTGTGTTTCTGATTATAAAACCCATTGCTCTGAGCCTTAAATTAAAAACTATCAGTATAAAAATATTTTCGAAATGTCACTTCCTGAATTAGATCTGAATAGTTATCCAGAATAAAAACATTCTCTCGAACTACTTTATCATTATGTAATACTAATCAAATCTTAAGAATAATTGTAATGCTTTTAATATTTGTTAATTAATAGTTCAAATATCAATAATCAGTAAAATCTTTTATTAAATATTAAAATTGAATGAAAACTGAAGAATAATCACAATATCTATCTATAAATGCAAAAACAACAATTATCTTCACTTTATACTAGTATATAATTCTTCAACATATTCAATGAGTGGGATATTTATCAAAAAACGAGTCATTTTTTTAATTTTATTAAATAATGAATTCAATTGAAAATTGTATTTTCCAAGTGATTAATGAACTGTTTCAGCAACTTTTGACAAAAAAGTCAAATCAATCCATATGGCTTATTTTCATGATTTTCAAATTTTTAATTTCTAATCTATTCGACTTTCGAAATAAATATTATTTCCATATGAAAGTTGAATGCGAGTCTTCAATAGTAGATTGAAAATAATATTTTTGTCATAAACTTCCTTTTTATGCACAAAAAATGTTTGATTATATTAAAAATCACTATATTTATCACTTTATGAAACATAATTTGAAATCCATTGTCTAAATTTCGAAATTCTAGTGCAAACTCCTGGTAGAGATGGTTCTCCGCATCCGATTCCTGCAAATGAGTTTATTATTGAAAATTATTGAAAGTATAAAGAGATGTACAAGAAATAGTTTGACAGAAAGATTAACTAAAGCTGAGCTGACGTACCCCAGGATATTATTCCTGCTAAAAACCATTTGCCGTCATCACCTTGAACTTGAAGTGGGCCACCGCTGTCTCCCTTAATAGAAATAAAATGGCAAATATTATTTGACTTATGCTTATAATTTGTTTATTAGTAATTGAAAAAATATGTAAATACCTGACAAGAGTCACGACCCCCCTCATCAAAGCCGGCGCACATAAATATTTCGGGTATATATTCGTGTCGGCCCGCAGTTAGGAACATGTTTTTGCACTTGTCATTACTGACAATCGGCACTTTGACTTCTTGAAGAACTGTAGGCAGTACTCCACCTATTTTAATCATTATATTCATCTATTAATTTATTGATATGTTAGTATTTAATACAAGCATAACAAGCTTAACCACTTATAAGTGTACCAATACTTTAAGTTTTTTAAAATTCAATATTCATTTATTTTATTTTTTTCTTCACTTTTTTGGGGTAAAAACTGGATATTAATTTCAAATATTAATGAATTAATTGAAATTGTCTAAACTTTTTCTCTTATCATTGGAATTTAAACTTTTCATTTGACAGAGAAGAATCATTATCAAAATTCTTAAGAACATTTTATGTTACGTTATATTAATACAACACAAACTAATTGCATAAATTCTCGAATGCCAAGTCAAAAGGTTCGCGACTTATTGAGAATGAAACTACAAATAATATTTATTATCAAATCAAAATAGCTCTAAATTAGACTCATAAGTCTGTGAGAAAATGAATAAATAATAAATAATGAAAGATTTGTCTAAACTGAAAGAGTAGTTCTATAAAAGTTATCATTGGATAAGAAGTTAAATTAGTGAAACAAATTGAATTAACGTTCATTAGAAACTTATTCTTGAATTAAGTTCTTAAAACATGTAATCTTTACGATACTTTGCTCTCATTCAACCAATTAATTAAAAAAAATGAAAAAATTAAAGTTAATTAAGACTACTGGAAGATTATTTTAAAGTCTAAATGAGAAATTGAGAATCGATTAAAATTAATTATATGAGTATTCAAATTCTTGATTTGATATTTTCTTTATTTACTTTTTGATGGAATCTCTATATAAAAATTAGGAATTTTAATTAAATTGATTTTGACCATAATTTAAGAATTTCGAATCCAATCCAATCATTCCTTTTTTGTCAACCAAACTAGTTTAACAAATTAGAATATTCAATAATTGAAAAAATAAACTAATTAATCGCTTAATACGACTGCTAGAATTGAAAGACTGGAAGTTTATTTCAAGATTTATACTTTAGTTTATAACAAGTTTTTAATTATGTTGTCTTTAGATTAAACTTTTAGCTATTAAGGTCTTTCCAAACTTCTATTTTTCTCGATCAATCAAATTTTATCACACATTCTAGCGATAGAAATTGTTTTACTCATTATATTTGTCTATTATTTCAAATTTAATTCTGGAAAATATTATTTAATGAACTGAATTAATTGAAAATAAACTATTCATTGAAACCTATTGTAAGAAAAGTATAAGGAATTGAACACAAATATGACATGTTTCTAAATTTGAAATCAAATTATTTTCTCACTATTTAATATTTAAACGAATGAAAATAAAAATTCAATTCACAAAAAAAGTTTTCAATTGAATTATCAAAACTATCTATTAATAGAAAACAGAATTTAAATTTTATACAATTGTTGTAAAATTTAAAGAGCGAAATCGGATTGTTTTGCGCCTCCATTAGAGCTTGAAGTATAGCTTTTCATCTTTTCATGTATTTGAATTTCAAATTTGTTTAAATTAAGTAATGCTCTAATAAAGTTTGAGTTTTAATCATGTCGAGTCATTGTTATGATTCAATTTTTTTTATTATAACTAATTTATAATGAAAAATGGGCAAAATTTCATTAATAATAAACTAACCTAACCTTCAGTGACGATTGAACCAAATGGCTCTCAAATGATTAACTTAATATTGAAAAGGACTGAAATCAAAGCCTTTAAACCAAAAATTTGTAAAGACTAATAGTTGCTTTTCATGTGTTATCTATTGATATTTTTAAATATTTCACTCTATGTGTAACTATATCTTCCTCATTAAGTAGAGATTTATAAAATTTGCAAACCATAGATTTTAATGAATTAATTAATTAATAAAAATACCTTCACTGAGACGCCCCCAACCCGTTACAGTTGCATTTCTTCCTAATAGGTCAATATGTTCAGGTGGTAAACAAATGGGTCCGACATGAGGTTGAAAATCGATGGGTTCATCCAACTGGACGAGTGCCAAATCATTTTCATATGTGAAAAAATTATAGTGAGGATGAACCACTTTTTTCTTGGCTCCTCTTTCTATGTGAGGATATGGTTCTAATGAACTTGAAAAGTCGTATTCTCCGACTCGAATCCGTATTTGTGTCAGTAATAAACTAAAAAAGTAACAATAATTTCCGAATTCATTCGATTACAATAGATTTTAAAACAAAAATTCATGAAAAACAGTGAGACATAAATCCCATAACTGAAGTGATAATACAGTCATAATATAAGATGACTTACTCGTCAACACAATGACCTGCAGTCGCGATCCATTGATTATTCAAAATAGCACCTCCGCATCGGTGAGTACTCGAAAATCCAAAAAATGATGTGCGCCTCACAGACACCTTTGCAATAAATGAGTTTGTTTTGAAAGAGATTCATATTTATCATATTGAATATAATACCTGCCACGGCCAGGCACCAAATGCTGAGTTTTTGCCCCCAACCACTTTGGTTTGTGGAAGAAGTTGCGGAAGACCACATTGGACTTTTTGAAAAAGTTAATTATTTGATTAATTCGATACTTAATTCATTACTTAATGACATTACCATTTTTCGAAATTATCGGCTTTTTTGTATGAATTTGTGAAACTAAATTAGAAGAATCGTGATCTAAAGAGGTTGTTGGCGATGAAGTTGTTGAAGTTCTTGTAATAGATGTATCAGTAGTTACACTATTAGGTGAAACAGTTGAGAATGATGTAGAAGTATTGTTAGTGGGAGTAATAGTTGTACTGCGAGTGTTGAAAATTTGTTGATAAATACTTGTTGGTTTCATAAGGATTGGCGGCCGAAATGTTGGTCTAACAAATAAATTAGATCCTGGAGGAGGTCTTGAGAAAATTGAAAATATTGGTGGTCTAAACGTGTGCAAAACATTAGGCGGTGTATTCGATTGAATTGGCCAGACTTGAGCTTTAAATTGATGCATTATAACTAAATTAGTTTATTATAGTCTAAAATTATTTTGAGTATAACTTACAGTGTATAGGACTGGGGGCAGTGGGCCAGGGCTTAGCTATTGACGATGGTATTAGTTGTGTTTGTTGTTGAGGTTCAACAATATTTTGACTCGTCTGCCCATTACTATTATATTCTATAGGACTTGTAGTTACTATAGATATCGGTGGCTTCGAAACTTTCAATGGTGTCGAAGGTTTGGGTGTTGTAGAAATAGGCTTAGTTGTAGTTGTATATGAGGTCGGTTTACTTGACCAGGTCTGTAAAGTAGTTGTCACTGAACTCACTGTTGAAGGTTTGTCATAACTATTTGAACTAAATGAAGTTTGATGAATGTTTTGATTTAAATCAATTGAATTATGCGTATCATTATGTCCACAACAACTACCGAATAAAAAGCCATCGACACAAGTTCCCAGATGTTTTCCCTCAGTTTTAATACACTCCCATACAAACATGCATGTTCCTTCTTCGGCTAATGCATTGCTGCAAACTTTAGGCCTTATTTTCAGCGCTTCTCCTATTGACACACAATTGAAAACTTTGCATAAATAATACATGGGTTTTACAGTAAGTTCATAATTAAAACAAATTTTATACCTGAATAGATGCACCAAAACAAATGAAAAATTAAGTACAGTCCTAAACGCCAACTCTGACGTATGGCTGTTAATCTCATTACGAACAAGACAATGATAGTGTCAAACTATTAAAAGAATTACCCATAAATTTCATTAGTTTTGGCTTTTTTGACAAATTTTTAGACCAGAAATGCAACAGATAAACAATATTTGACGATTTGAATTAGTTTTCTATTGAAAGTTTTTAATTAATTGACTGAAAACATGATCCATATTATGTTTGGTACATTAGCCTTATCAGTGGCACACTTTGCGAATGTCTCAACTACAACAATATCGATTTGTTGCTTGAAATTACATTTTTCAGAGTTGAAAACAAGATATTTTAGGCTTGTAAGGATTGTAGCGATTCATAATAATGTTGACAAACCGATTACACAATCACAATAACGATGTCAATAAATTTGAGCCAACACACAACGAACTTATAAAGTTAAGGTCATTTGTTCGAAACTTTATTTCTCCTCAGTTTATGAGTATCAAAATTGTAGTTTTGATGTCTTACCGCTATTATAAAGTAAGCCTAAGTACTTCATGCAACTTAACATGTTGAATTATCTTGGCTGACCGACTTTAGCTTTCCCTCCTGTGAGTTCCCCTATCTTGCGATCCGGTTATGAAGATATGTCAGCCAATACTATTTTATTATATGCTTAGCCACCCAGTCATTAAAAACTTTATATTAGATTTATTGATCCCGGCTTTCAAGGAATAAAACTATTGCATGATTTGCATCAATGTATCTCAAATGTTAATTTCTTAACATAGTTTCTGAATCAATAATTTAATGCAAATTTATTAAATTGCTTTTTTACAGTTGTGTTACGTCCGCAATAAACTATAACTTTGAACAAATTTAACCATTTGTTAATTATTGAATTTCAGTACTTGAATTTGAGTTTTTTCTAAAATGCTGGGAAACGATTTAATCTCACTTTATTTATGAAACTAATAAAATAATTTATAACTCTTTTTTAAGTATAATTTTCATATAAATAATTAGATCCGCAATGCTATGAAATTCTGGCAAATAATAGAAAATATCGACTCGACTGACCGATTCTTTACAAAATATATTGTTTGTCATATTGAATAGTAATCATCATTTTAGGTTATTTAATGATACAATAGAATTGTATGATGTTGTTTAGCAAATTTCTTAGCTTAATGGTTTGCTTCTATAAAGTAAAGTAATAATGACTTTTAGTTCTTTTTTAGAGTTCGCAGAAACCTTACTCTAATGATTCCAAGAAAACACTATTTGAGATATTAATACCAATACTTAGAAAATTTGTCAACTCTAAGAGTTGACATTTAAGTCACATTTTCTCATTTCAAGTTTTCTGCGTAACTATTTCTTAGAATTATTTCTTTTGTATATAATTTTTAAATAATAATAATATTTAGACCAAATAGGATGCACTGAAAGTATATGAGTGTATCCAAACATACAAAACAATTGAATGCTATGCAATTTGCAGAAAAAGTGGGTCACTATACATATAGGAAGAAAAAATTCTTATTATCTAACTGTAATCAAACAATACTTACAATGTGAGAAGTATTACATTCAACTAAAATGTATTTTCCAACTCGTAAGTACTTTCCGAAAAACATAAAGAACTTGTGATATCCTGATTATAGTTAGTTAATAATAAATTTAATAAACAGTATGAATTGATTCTCTATCCTATAAGATATCCTTCACTGCATTAACTTTCAACTGATAATTCGAAAAGATTATGAAACATTGATTTATCTCGAAATATAGCATAATTTTTTCGAGCTTATACATTACTATTAATATCAAACTATTAAATTAATAATATATTGTGAAAATGGATAAACCAGTTTGAAGATGTGCCCGAATGGTCAGACATATGGCAGGAAGTTTAGTTCAAATCAAGTGTTCAATTATGTTATAATATATTCCCATCTATTTAGTTGTCTGAGTTTTAATACTTTTACTTTTCAGATGAAGATCCGAACAATTAATCGAATCCTAAGCGAAAATCAAATTAGAGTCGAGTCTAAATTTTCAATAAATGTTAGTTTAATAAACCCCAAAAATTTGAGTTATTTTACAAAAATTGAATCTTTATTACTAAAAAAAATAGAGATTTATTGACAAGAAATTCAACACAAATTATTTCTTCTCCAATTGAATGAACATAATGTCTACCAAACTTTTTCACCTTTCCAGAATTTCAAATTCATTCGAGTTATTTTAGAGCAATCAATTCGAGGATTCCTAAAACATGACAATTAGTTTAAAAAAATCATTTTGGAACTTTATCAACTTATAAATATCACTTATCAATCAAATCACTTTTCAATGAAAACTTTAGCTTATAATGTAAAATATGGTTATAACTTATAAGTTGAGTTTTAGGACTTTGTCAAGGCTTTCTCAGGCATTAAGAGAATGAAAAAGAATATTTTCAATAATGAAGTCAGGGATTATACTTTTTTCTGTTTAGATAAATATTTTAATTTGTAAGACATGTACTGGTATTTTAGTGACAGATTTCTTTACTATGCAATAAATTCGAAGCCTTTCCTGAGTTCTGAGTTGATGACAAAGCTTTTGACTTAAAGGAAATATGAAGAAGTATTTCATAACTTTTACAGAAAACTATTTGAAAATGAAGCATATTTGACATTTTGGCGCAGAAAAGATATTTAATGTTAGAGAAAATCTATATTATATTGCGCTGAAATCATAAGCTCGTTTATAAATTGAGCCGCAATAAAGTTTTGCGCGATGTGACAAAAATTAGAACGTTTAATTGTAAAACTAATTTTTGAATGCAATGTTGTTATTCATGTTATTTATATTACATACCATTTTAGAGGCTGCAAAAAGGCTAAAGATTGCATCTTTTCGATCTTATCGCTATTATCACATATAAGACTCGCTAAACTTGCTTTTCGAATCTCGTTTAATTGTTCTGTTAGAGTGTTGAAGAACTTAATTAGAAACTCAATGCAAACAAGTATAATCAATTTGAAATACAAAACCTTCGTTGAATGAATGGCGCATTTTTCCATTTTCGAACCAAAAGCGATCGCCAACTATATTATTTCCAAAGTTATCGTTAATTTTCTCTAAAGGCTAATCAATTAGACTATTAAAATACCTTTATTTCTTCGGGCCTGTTCTGCCAAAATGCAAGCAAATGTTGGTCCGACAACAGCATCGGGTAATGCTCTTTCATGGTTACCGGCGATGAATAGGTCGATATCGTCCACATACCTGTAGACCGCAATTAAATATTAAATCACGTAAAATAAGTTCATTTGTTGTTATGGCTATTGGTTTGAATATTAATCACATTGTCTTATTTGTCAGATTTTATGAATATATGAGATAATATCTGAAGGAATAATTATCTTTTAATATTATATTAAAGTACAATATGTTTCATTCGAAGGAAATAAATAATATTTTGAAGTCAGAAGAATATTAGTCGGAATTTGATAAAAATAGACCAGAATATATCTAATGTTGTTGAACACACTTCAAGGAAAGGACATCGTTTGGTTTATTGAAGGATTATCGAGAAAGTTTTAATCATAAGTAAATATTATGAAACGATTGTCAAAACAACTATATAGAAAATCTGTAACTAAACATAAATAGGGAGAGCTTTCTGTACTCAACTCTACTGTAACTTATATGCGGAACTATTTCTCAGAAAACTTATAATAACTATTTAACATGAAGATGTATTTAAGTAGTTTCATCATTAATCAGTCAATTAAAAAGTTTAACTAAACGAAAATTTTTAGAAATTATTTAAAAAAGATCTTTTCTAAGTCTTTGAAAGTGAAGAATAAAATAATTTAATGATGAAAACCCGTATTTTTTCCCGAAATCGATTGAATATTCTTGAGAAATAAGTAATAATAATGTGAAATATAAAAATATTTTTCATTTATAAATGGACAAATCTCTCTATTTTTACAAATGTCCACAAAATAGATGAAAAGTCATAATTACTTATAAAGTTGAGCCATGATTGGTGCTGAACCGGGACGCATAACTACGTCTAATTCTTCGAAACTTTGGATTCGAGGCATACCACAGACTTCTCTAAAGTCATTATAACCTGGTAACCCATGATCTCGACTTCTCTTTATGTTTTATTGATTATTAAAATTAAAAGTTAAATAAAGAATAATTTTTGTTTTTTACTAAATTGATTAAAATTATGAAAAAATCACCTGAATATTTAGTGAAATCAAATCCATACCAAACCTTGAATCTTCCTCTTGAAATAAATGATTCGTTATCTGTGAAGAAATTAAATTAAATTCAGTAAAAACCAAAAGTATTAATCAAAAAGACCCACATCTTCAGTGAAGAATTGATCAAATGTTTGAGTTGGATTTCCTGTATAACCATTCAAGAACTCGTCATAAGCGCCTTTTCTATAAAGAGACGATGGATTGTTGAAATGGTTTCTCAGTTGTATTGTTTGAGTCACTTTTCCCGCATTGTTCAGCAATCTGAGAAGTCCCTATTAATAAGACATTGAGTTCTTTTTTTGAATCGATTTTTGTTTCAATGAAAGTTTTAATATATCAATAAATAATGAATACTTGAATTAATGAATGAAATCTGTAAACAGCGGTCGCAAATTCATTGAGAATACTAGGATTTATAGAAGGGTCGTAATCATATGTATATCCTTCTGGTTTTGTCAATATATTAAATTCTTTCATCACTCGACGACCTATTGTTTTAAGAATGCTTAGTATATTTTATAAAATGAGATTTAACATAAATAATACCGATAATCAACGGCATCCATTCGTTATAAGTTATTGACTGAATTTCTGCTGCAACTATTCTTCTAGTTTCTTGGTATATAATTTCATCTGTCCATTCTTTTTATTATTGAACAACCAAAATAATATTCATTAATTTTTATAAAAGATTTATTACTCAAAGAGTTTAATGTCAACTATTTGAACACATATTGCAAGTAAATTGATTTATCGATGGACTAATTCAGTAAACTAAATAATTCGAACTATATTTTCAAACTTAAATACGACTTGAAAATAAAATTTTTTATGAATTGCTATTAATTACATGAAAACTCATTTAATATCTTTATGATAGATAAAAAATTTAAAAGTTTTACCCGGATTTAGATTTTGAAGGACTGACGCGATTCTGTTATGCTCTCTAAGAGTGAATGGAAAAATAAAATTATTGTATTAATTAAATATATTTGAAGATTGAATTTAATTGAAGTCAAAGTTCATGTCTTTTGAGTAAATTAAGGAATTGTTGAAAATCATGCTTATATTAAAGTTATTTATAATTCGATGATAATTAATACTAAACATGACTTGAGTTCTTAAAATACTGTATAAGTTAGGATGAAATACAATAATAGTTTGATGAACTTATTATACCTGAGAAGTACATTATGAAGCATTGTTAATCCTGTTTGTTCGTTAACTCTGACATCACCTTAAGAAAGTTTTCCGTCATTAACTGCATTGTATTTATTAATTAATTATAATTTGAATAATTATACCTCCAACAAAACAATGTTTTCGGTTTGACTGTGCCCTTGGAATCGCACATTCATCCGATCTGTTCTCAGTATCGAATGGCAAAAATTCAACATTATTAACTTTGTTGATTCGTAATTTTCCTGTCAAATTCAAAAGTACTTTAATAAAGATATAAATAGATTGTGTTTTTAATGCAAGATCTTTTATAAATAATATTTTACTCTATTTTAGAACTCATTTTTACATAAATGACATCGAAATTCAAAGATATATTTCGAATATATTCGAATATATTTTTAAATGATAGAGATCAGGACTATTATTAGTATAATTGGAAATTTCAATCATTAATATTATAAGTATAAATTCATACCATTTTCAAAAGATCTCAAATGTTTTGCTCTTTCATAAGTAGATCCATAAACCTTGAAAATGGAAAAATATATTCATTTAAAACGAATGTCTAGATATTGATCATACCATTGAACCATCGATTATATGAGTCAATGTATTTGTTTGTTCCCTAAAACCTGTAAAATTTCCAAATATAAGTTTCAATAAAATTTTGAATGAAAAGCAATCATTATATGTAATGGTTAACCTAAATTGCATCCATATCTGGGTCCGGCAGCATTTCGAACGAAATTATTGCAGAAGTGATTGTGATTTTTATAAAAAGGATCATTTCTTGGAATAATTATTGGTTTGCAGGCCGGGTGACGGATTTTAGATGTTCGCCTTGCTTCTTCATCACAACAATGTAATCCTTCGCCCGTATTTGCTGAATAGTAATTGTGGTTTAATTAAATGATAGAAATAAAAATTATTTTGTCAAAATTTATTTTGATTAAGCACAAAATGCTAATAAAAACATTTTAGTTCTTAAGAATCGGTTATTATGATTACCTCTTGTTGAGGCCGTTAGAGTTAAATCATGATCAATAATCTGAAAATGAATTTTTTTTCATGAAATAGAAAGTTGAAGCAATATTGTTAAATTAATACCTGTCCCCATTGCATGACTAACAATGAAAACTTCTTATCGGGTAAGTCATGATCAAGAGCGAGCTGAATAATTAACAAATGAAGAAGAAATAAATAAATTATTATATGAATTAAACGTTATAATGTGTAAGGGAGAGAAGGTTCTGGTGACAAACCTTGCACGAAACTTCTCTCGGGCCCGGTAATGCTGAGCCATCAATAGATCTTCTGAGCTCATTGAGACCATCGGCATATGCCGGAGGAACTAAACGAGTGAATTGAGTCAATGACTTTCCCCAAAGAGGATAATTCAAATTATTGCAGCTGCCATCGATTGTTCGGTATTTTGAACGCTCTTCGCAAACAGGAATTTTAGGGCAATGTTCTGATAGTGGAGTGTTATATAAAGTGTACTTTTGAAGCCCATCACGAGCTTGTATTGTACTTAATTTATATCTGGAAACAATTAAAAAATACTTTGAGTAAAAATCAGACATCTTTTCATGATCGTTACTTCTTCGCCAACTGCAAAGTTGTTTCCAATGCAATCAAACCATCTTTTGAACTTCTTGTATGTTCCGGATCTGATGGACCAAAAAAGGCCTGATGATAGCTTTCCATTGTATTACTTCTTTGGAAGAATCCTTTCACAATTTTTCATAAATAAAGAGTGAGAATTGGGTCGGTTTTGAATACTTGTTAATGACAATCAATACCTGAACGGATTAATTCTCTTTCGAGAGCAAATTGTTTTATTATAACTTTACGGCTGATTTCTGCCGCTCTACTAATATCTTCAGGATCGATGTCAATCGGAATTATAGGATCAATAGGAATAGGAATCCTAATCGGAACTTGAAAGATAAAAATCAAAATAATCTTCATTTATTAGTCATATTGATTTTTCTAAACACAATTTTGTTTGAAAAACAGACTTCAAATCTGGAGAATAGCTATCATTTTCAACAACAAAACTCAATGAATCCAATTTAAATCGGAATCATTTTACTTTAATTTCTTTCATAATTGTATAGTATTTGTTACAACTTTGTAACAGAACTGAAAAAAGCTGACATTTTATTTATTAGAATTTGATGTATGATTTAAATAGATATTGAGAATGAACTCACTATATGGAACACTTGGTTCTCTGATCACAAACTTAGGACAACAAATGCCAACGATGCCATTTGATTGCAAGCATTGATTGCTTAAGTATTGTTCAATATCATCGTATTGACTAAAACAAAAAGCCGGTGATCGACACTCTCCTTCGATTTCTTCGGTTGTCTTACAAAATATGTATTGATCGTCTACTAAACGTGAATTTGGTCCTAAAAGTTAATCGAAGTTTAAAATGATTTTTGTAAATTTGAGGGGAAGAGTCTTACGGTAATTTTTGTCGTAATTAGCGCTTGTTGTCTTTTTTTTACCTAAAGTTTAAATTTGAACTCGAATTAAGACAAATGAATTGAAAATAAATGTTATTTTATTATCTAATATATTACAGGGGCCGCGATATACCACTCCATCTCTAAAATATTGACAACTTTTTCTTCTGGCAGAAGGTCTATAATGTTCTGCGTCTATTTTAATGGATATTATTATAACTTCAGAATTACATTATGTTAACTGTATATCAGTTATAACTTAGACATCAAAAGTCAAAAACTTACTTGAATTTTGCAATTCAAACAATGTGAATAAAAAAGTTAAAAGCAATAAATTGACGAACTTTTTCGACATTTGAGAATAAATTTTTCGATTTTATAAAATACGAACTAATATATAGAAGTTTCACTTTTAATGAATGATTGGAGCAGTTTTAATTGAATGTCAAAGTTTTTATTTTTCTGAAAGTGGATCTAACGTCAAAGGAAACGACAAAATTAAATGCTCTTTTTTCAAGAATTTCAAATCAATTTATACTTTTTAGTCAGACAAGTCAGACAATTGTGTAAATTTATGAGAAAAACTATTCATATCGTTCAGAATATAAAAAATGTCAAATGAGTTCATCCTTAATTTATTATATTATACAATAGGTTCGAGGTTCTGATTATTACTCTTATTATAAATATAATCTATGATTGCTAACTTATATTACTTTAATACTAGTATCGCACCGGTTTACTATTGTTTATGATTATGAAGTTTTAATTATTTGATAAAATAAGGTATTTGACTTAATTTTGTTGCAATTTCAAATACTTCAGGCAATCAGCAAAGATTTTTTTTAAGGTAACTTAAGTGCAAAATCAAATTTGAAACTCTCAATTTGAGTCATTAGCTTTTATGTACACCGCATTATTTTTCACTCAATTCCATACATTACTAAAACCTTTAGAATTCAAAAATCAACTTTTCATTACTAAGTTATAGTTCTTTACTTTTATAGTTAGATTAATTTTAGAAATTTTAACAAAACAACCAATAATATCAAAATTTGGCATTTATTTTAACTATCAATATATTTTATGCATAACAACATTTATTTTACAACAAATTTACAATTTATTTATATTATTTAACATTATTTTCGATCCAATCAACAAATTCTGTGACCCTATATATGATTTAAAAATGTAAATAAACAATTAAAAATATTAACAACTAATAAATGGAAATTCTATGGAAAGTAAAATATATGAAAATTATAATTATGTTTGATTTTACTGAACAGCAAACAAATTTTGAGAAAAAGAAATGATTTGACTTTAGCTTATTAATTGGTATTGAATTATCGAATAACAGTTAATTGAGCCCAAGTTTTATGAAAAGAATATGAGTTCAAATTATCATATTTGTCATGCTCTGTAATTTTATAAACCAATACAAAGATACTAAATCTATTGCAGTCAAAACAGCTAAACTAACAAATTTTATCTTGAAAACAAACCTCGTATATACTCCTGGATATCCGGGTTGTGCACAACGATTGCCAAAAGAAACTTAACAGAAATTTGATTGAATTTAAATTATTTATTAATAAGTTAGAGTTACTCTCTTACCAATTCCAAATATTGTCCATTTTCTATTTAAATCAGGAACCATAAGAGGACTCCCAGAATCACCCTATAATGAAAACATTTTTCATAGTAAAACCAAAATCTAGTATTCAAATAATGATATTTGACCAATATTTTTGAAAAAGTGCTTTAACAAAATAGGGCCAATTGTATAGAATAAGTTTGAGTAAAAACTTTTTATCTATCAATAAAATTATGAGAAGTCAAACTTCAATCTTACAGAAGTTGAACTTATGAATGAAAGTATTATTATTGAAAAATATTGATATCTAATAAGTTATTTGAAAATGATTGTATAGACACCTCATGTCTACTACATTGATATGAGAAGTTCTCATCTATTACTGATTTTATAACTTTATTGAATTGTGACCATTCAATTATGACCATTGAATTTAGTATATTTGTCATTTGCATACCTGACAGGCGTCTTTTCCTCCTTCGACATAACCGGCACACAAAAAGTTTTTATTTATTGGCTGAAAATATCTTTTATCACAATCATTATTATCCCAAATAGGCATTGAAACTTGCTGTAAAACACCACTTCCAGGTCCTCCGTATTGTATTGTTCCCCAACCGACTACCTTTTCAAATATTTGTTAACATTTTATCAAATGGATAAACAATAAGATAGATTTCAGTTGAATTATTACTATAAATAAAAACAATTACTAACTGTTGCCATATATCCAATTAAATCCTTAGTTCTCTCTTGAATAGATGGTAAACATATTGGACTTATATCTTCTGTATATTCAACTTTATTATTTAATTTAATGAGACCAATGTCATTGAAAAATCCATGTCTTTGAAACTTTGAATGTTGTTTTACTGATAAAACACCCAATTCTACAGGCTTTGAGTGGTCGTCATCACGGTATATATGATGATCACCAAGTCTTACATGCAATTGATTCGCACGATATCTTAATAATTGGAAAATTAAATCAATTTTACAATTTTGCAATACTCGAAAAATGTCTCACTTGTTTCCCTTGTGATCAGACAAACAATGGGCAGCCGTTAATACCTGAACAAAATTAAATTAATACACATTATTCATTATTTAGGTTAAACTTAATTAATTTCTTTGATTTTTATGAAACTAACATAGGATTGTCATGAAATGAATTCTCTATGAATCATAACTTATTTTGAAACTTATTAGTAAAAGTGCTATTAATTAAGTTCAAACTTATAAATATAAATAATCTGAATAAATAAAAACCAGTTTCAAAAAGAGCAACTATTGTTGCGAATATGAAACAGATGAAAATAGAATTACTTTCTTTGAACAATATTGCATTTAAATGTGAAATTGAGTTTTTCAAAGATATAGATTTGTGTTGAATTGTATCACAAATGCAATGTCCACTCACATGATTTTCATTAATAAGCGCTCCTCCGCACCAAAATTCTCTTCCTTTCGCACTATCAAGAAATATGGCAGCCTATCAATCAATCGATGATAAATTAATTATAAACAGATTACTGAAGAAAAATAATAGTAAAAGCATACAATCCAAGGCCATTGACCAGGTCTAGCATCATAACCTCCTACAATGCGAGCGTCTCGACCCGATTCCCCACATTCTGAAAGTTTATAATGTGAGTGAAAAACTAGAAAAGTTTAAAAAAGAATTTTTTCAAAAGCCTTACTTGATTTTGAGATCACATTTGTTGAGCTGCCGACTATTGTTGTGTTAGTTTCGGTGAATGCTGGCTTTAATGTCAAATTATGTAATGGTTTAGAAGTCGAATGAGAGCCCCAATGAGGTCTTGTATTAGTTGGTCGTATAGTTGTAATAATACTCGTAGGTATAGTTATAGGTCTTTTAGTTGGTTTTACTGATGTTATTAATGGAGTTGTAGATAATGTTGTTGTAGTGGTTGAAGTTTGAGTAGTTGTTGATGTTGTTGGAAATCTCGTGCTCATTACTGATGCCTAAATCGAAAACTTGATTAAAATTCACTTAAATTGAAAGTTGAATTATAAACTCACTGTTGTGGCCACAGAGTTGGCTGATGTCTGACTTATAGGACAGCAAACTCCAGGAAATAGAAGGTTACGAAAACAAACAGATTGTCTCAATAGTGCCAAATCAAATATTAAATAAATACATCTTCTGATATCACTGCACTCTCCCGTAGCTCCAAATGGTGTTCGACAATAGTTTATATTAGTGAGCGCTGCAATGTTTGAAAAAATATTCCCTATTGAGCTTGAATTAAGTCTGTTGGGCACAAACCCTATTTATGTGCAAAGATAAGGTGCAAATAATTTCATGTGCAACTAACAAATTTATTTTCTAGAGACAAAAACAAAATTTTACTTCACTGACATCCTTGTTTTCCTAATTTTTGGTCAGACGCTTGTGATAATGATAAAGATATTGATATTGCACTCCAAATCGAAACTAATTTTAACCATTTATACATTACATTTACTACCTATCCGTTAAGAATCAAATAGTTGAATAAAAAAACTGTTATAAGCTCGAAGTGTTGAATAAAAAAAACTATATTCAACTTCACTTACCATGACTTAAGTTGAAATATGGCCAGCTTGAACTATTTCTAATCACTATTTCTTTAGTTATGTCATAAAATATCTTAGACTTCATAAATTGAAAATGAAAAGTAAGCTCAAATTCATCGATATATCATTATTTGTTAGCACTCAATAATACTATGTTAAACTGAAAACATGCTGAAAAATTTCTAAATGCCGGAGAAAAGAGAGGTTGATTTACTAATGTAAAAACTTTTTAACGTTGAATTCTAACTTTTAGTGTTATGTCAACTTTTTCGGCAATTCTATCTCAATGACCTGATTTAATATTAATTCTCCGCCTAACGAACGACCTACAAAAAGTTTACATGAGGTTCAGGTGCTAATTGCTATCATAATAGATGATGATAGCAAAAGAGGAGTTTACCACTCCTTAAGTCTTTCATGTTCGACAGCGAGTGAAATTCGACAGAAGCTCATATTATTCCGTCTTTTCTTATGTAGCAAATATATATTGATTGTTCTGTTTTCAATCACATAAGCAAAGCGTTTGACCTCTCAATAGATCACTTTGTTTTGAACAAAAACAGGTATTAAGCTTTGTAAGAAATATTACATTTGAGTCTTAATACGCTTCGATATAACTCAAATAATAAACTATTACTTCTGTTATGTAACTTTTTCTTTGAAATTTTCAATTGTTTTTTTCTGAGTTTTTTTCCATCAACCCCTTAAGTCTCGTTTCTTTGCAGCTAAATATTCGGTCTGATTCACAAAAGATGGGAATTTTTATAGCTTGCAGTTATGGTTTTTCCAAAAGAGAATTTAGTTCATGTCAGAGAAATTTCAATATTACTTATGTAAACTATAAATCAATTAATTATATTCAAATATATTTATACGGAAGAAACTTGTTTTATGAAGAAAAGTATATCACAGTTATTAAATCGTAAATTTTTAAAAATATTTCATTCATATAGTCAGGCAGTTATGTATTGGAAAGTTCCCTATTTTTATTGCGAAAAATTTCGAAATTAAGAATTCTATATTATAATATCCAAAAGTTTGTCTGCCTGACCGGCTATAGACTCGGTCCCTGGACATGATACAGACATGAGACCCGAATGAAAAAATTTAACCGAACTAATGCTTTTCTATGGGAAAATTTTTAACGGTCTTTATTCCTCAAAATTTTTCAAAGTTTGTTTTCAATTCATAATATTTGTAAACATTATGCGATATAAATAAATACTTAATTACTTTAGATCGTCGAATATTCAAATAAGCCATTGATATTCAACAGAACCATTAAAATACTTTATATAGAAATACAGAAAACTACTTAAGGTTACCCAAGTTTTCATTTAATATGTTTACAATTGATGCTGAATTTATGTTACAAATAGAAAAGAGAATAGAAATTCCTAAATCTTCGAGTTTTTGTGGTTCGGTTCATCTGTTTTGATACGACCAACTAATATAAAACTTATAAATTTTATTCAGTGAGAAAAATAACTATAAACCAAACTTTTACATTCATTTCTCTTAAAATTTTCCTGAAAAATTGCAACATAAATCAATTTCTACCATTTAATGTCTGAGAATACATGAATAGTTTTATTTACTCATGAAAAATACTCATAAATAGCTTAACAATATTTCAATCAAAATTGAGAAAAAAATTCACTGATGAAAAAGTTTTTATGTATATCATGAAAAGCGAGTTAACAAACAATAGAAAAAAACGTCATTAAACTCTGATTAAAAAACCTAATGATAAGATAAAGTTCAACACATTATCTCTTAAATAACATTAATAAAGTTGAAAAACATAAGTTTAGATTGAATTGAACTTTAAGTTCTAAATTATTTCTGCAAAATATTGAGATTTATCTTATTTTTGATAAGAACTTAAACTTGAGTTCGACCTATAATTCATTGTTTTCTACGCTTATTTCTCATGTTAGTTAACACATTCATCTAAATACATAACAACTTTTTCATTAGTGAATTTTTTCTCAATTTTGATTGACTTAATCTTCAAACGATAAACATTTCGCACTGCATTTGAATAGAAGTTAAGTTGGGTTCAAAAATTTTTATGAGTTTGCAATTTATCAGTTTGAATCTTAAACAAACAAAAAATATTGTTTAAAACTCACCAAATTTTCTGATAGAAATTAACAAAGTATAAATTTTTTGGGTTTACGGAATTATTAGAATATTATGTAGCTTTTGTTTCAATTTTGTTACACGACAAAAAATTATCAGTTAATGATCAAACTATTCAATATTTTGAAATTTCGGACCATTTTTTGTTCAAAAGAGGTTTTTATTTCACAAATAATAACTCATTTTTCAGTAATTAATTTTTACAGATTTAATTTTTACAATTGGAAAATTGGATTAATTAAGTGATATATTATTACGAAATCATAGTTCACAGGTAATGAATAAATTATTAATAAATATATAGTATAAAAATTGTTATAAATAATTATTATAAACTATCGTGTACTTCATTATAGATATACGTATTATTCGATTTGAAATAATATATAATACATTTTAAAGATTGATGAAAGACAGTAAATGACATATAAAACTAAGTCCTTATCAATGAAATAAGTCAATTACTTGTATTACAAGTTAATGAAATTCTTTGAGTGATTATTCATTACAGTATTATTGTTAAGAATAAACTTCAAAGAATATACTTTTGATTCAGGAATTTGTAGGAATAAAATGTTTAGGTGTATGTTTAATAAGGGCTGTTCTCTTTGGTGTTAATCGAATAAAAGTTTTATAAACTCATAACTGTTTCGAAAAACTTTTTCTTAAATATACTGATCCCACAAAAACTATTCATCTCTTATAATCATAGTCCGGAAAATCTAAGATTTTTTTTAAGTTTTGAGACATACCCCAAACTTTTTTTATCGACTAAAACAAATAA
>JAQFXV010000628.1:0-19865 GCA_034694065.1 Camisia spinifer
AAAGTTGTATTAAGTCATATTTAGAATATTTTTTAGGGTGCAATCATGCTAAAAATGCAAAGATTTGACTTTCAGTTTCTTTTAAGCCAGGATTTATATTAACTTAATTGCTTTTACTCAATAATAATCAATGAATTATAATCAATAAAAGTAGTTTGAATTTACCAGTAAAATAATACATAAGTTTAACAATCCTCGATAGCTAGTACTTCCATTGGTATTACTCAACAAAGACTCTTTTGAAAAATGGCATCTATTGAAAGATAAAAATCTAATTTTTAAAATTATGATATGATATGACGTGAAAAGTTTAATAAATAACTTATATAAAAGCTAGCAATAAAGCAAACTATTTTCCACTAATGTATAAGGAAGTAAAAGCTACTTTTCAATGACTTCAATCGAAAGAATTGCAAAAGTTTTATTGAATAATAAATATACAGTTATGTATAAAATAAGTATGTTTTTTATTGACGATGTAAAGTTATTCATAGAGCATACTTATTTGCAAATTATTTAATATCTATATAGCTGAAATAATTATTGATTAAGTCTTTAGATAGGTTGGAATTATTTTGATCACTACTTATAATAAGCAATTGAGAGAATTGATGCATAGGAATGCTCTGCAAATGCTTTATAATAATATTTAATAATAAGGTCAATGTTCAATTAATCCTAACTCACGGGTCGTCAGGATAAATGTCTTTGTCATCGTTCTTCTCATGAGCAACTCCTGGTCTCCTGAATTCCCCAAATTTTCTCGTCCGTAGAGAATCACTTTCAGTTTTATTCATTTCAAGTAATAAATAAAGAGTTTATACACATCACAAATGATATATAAACAGTTTTACACAGTTTGAAAACATTAAGGGTAACCTCGAAAATGAGATAAACAACAATCGCAAATGGCTTAGAGATAAAAAGCCTTGATGTCAATGCCAGTATTTTAAAAATAAATGCCAACTGATTATGATTTCATACATTAAGAAATATCAGATTCGATTCTATCTATTATGTGTTGTATAAAATACTTTCATGTTTGAAATACAATTTAATTGAATTCAATCCTTTTTTATTGATAACAAATGTACAGAATTTATAATTAATTAAATCTTAAGGTTTGAACTCTTTTCAGCATTGATTTTTCTCAATAAAAATGATTGATTAAAAAATGTTAACATTTTTAGGATTATTTTAGTGAAAGTTAATTAAGATTATGCAATAACTAATTATTCAGTCATTTTATTAAATAAATTAAATATTACTTATTATGGAAATACTAAACTTTTTTATAAACTCACAATCAATGAAAAGCTCTTCAAAAAGCTATAATTAATTCATAGAGTGATTATATATTGATAGTATGAATGCTCAAAATTAATGCTAAATTAAATGTCAAACTATAAAAATAAATGAAGACTAAGAAATGCTGTTCAAAAGCTTTCGTTAATAAAGTTTTGAATACCTTTTAAATTTCTTTAAGTGAATAGTATATCAAATAAATGCGGAACTATTTATTGGTTTCATGTAATAAAGTTCAAAGTCAACCATTTAATAAAACCTTATGTTTTATACAGAAAAACCATATTTTAAGGAAAATATCTTTAAAATTAATATAATGTTTAACTTTTGATTCAAAGGTTGAACAAAAAATTCCATCTATTGATAATTCAAAGACAGATAACTTATTGTTTAGTTAATAAAACTTTTTTAAAAATATAAAGATCTATAATGAGTGACAATTGAATTGAATTAAAGTCAGATGAATATGAGTTAATTAATAAAATGATTTCTAGATTGAGAGCGAATGAGTTATGTGAGAGTGTCTTCATTTCTCAAATATTCTCCAATGTCTGACTGATGAAACATAACAATAGTCATTGGGTCTGCATTTCGACAATCGAAGGCTGACTTAGCGGTTGCGCCGAAACCGAGCGGTAAATCATTCATCGAATAGACAACAACGCCCTGATATTGTGGCGTTCCTTCTGTTATACGACCCAAACCTGATTTCAATACATGATTTCCGTATAAAAACTGTTGTTCAGCATTAGGTTTGAGCCATATTTTGTGCTAATCATTAAAAATTGCAAATTTAATGGCATTAAGTATTGATAATTTGTGTTAAATATGGTGTAAATTGAGAAAAAGTGCATACCTTTGCATACGGGGCCAAAAAGTCCAGACAAGTTATATGTAAACGAAATTTCTTAGTTTTGGTAAACTTTCCAAAACAAGTACCGAATGAAATCAGATTATCTCTTGATATACTTGAACCCAATTTAACCATATTTTCACTGCAATAATAGACACGATCGTTATGAAGACGAAAACAATACACACCATCAGGTCTTGATATTAATAGACGAACATTATCTCCAATACTATTATAAATATATGTTATTACTTATGATAACAATAATTCAATTAATGGTCAAAATTCATAAAATATAAACATTAATCAAATATTAATAATTTAGTTAAAAGACTCACTATTTTGAAAGTTTTTCAAAAACAAGTTTAGTTTCTTCATCAGTCAACGGACGCATTCTTAATGCTTATTAACTATTAATTGTAAATATATTTAACTTTATAAATAACTAAATTTGTTTAAAGTGAGAATTTAAACAATTATTTTGACGATAAGTTAACTAAAAATACAAACTTTAAGCAAAAGACATGTGCTTTGAATTGTGTATTGAGTGAAGACATGCGCAAATGCATTGAATCAGTCATAGACTCAAAAGCAGTACATTTATTGAGCGTTAAGACGAGCATTCATTCAATAATAGTATTAAAGCAACGGATTTCTGGTTATGTTGTAATTGTTGTCAGTTTTGTCATTATTTTTAATTTATTATATCTTTAAATATCGATTAAATAATTGGTAATAATTGAAGAAAATGTCAAAACAAGAACAAGTGCTCATTTTGGAGCCAAAAACAGAACTTCATTTCAAAGGTTTGTTTAAATGAAATATTTTTTAGACTGAAATAATTGAATAAAAAAGTGATGTTTTGGTTATAGAAATACGATTTTCTCTATAAGTAATGATACTTTTCTCATATTTTTTGTTGATAAAAACGATTGACTTTGTATTGAAAAGTCAACAAATATTTAAGTAATAATAAAAGAACGCAATTTTGACGCTATAATTGAGAGCCATATTAAACGATTTGATTATTGATATTGATATTAAAATATATAACCATTAAAACGAAAGATAAATGAATTGAATATGATTTTATTGAAAATTAGGTCCGTTTACAGATGTGGTCACATCTTATTTAAAGTTAAGTAATCCGAGTGAAAGACGTGTCTGTTTTAAAGTGAAGACAACGGCTCCCAAACGATATTGCGTTCGACCTAATAATGGTCTATTGGAAGCGTTTGGAAGCACTACTATTGCTGTTATGTTACAACCCGTAGACTTAGAAAATTTAAATGATAAAAACAAACACAAATTTATGGTTCAGACAATGTTTGCGCCCGAAGGAGATGTCAATCAAGAGAATTTGGTCTGTTTTTATTCATTTCAACTAATTATTATTGTTAACAAATCAATTATTTGCTTATTTTTTCAATAATACAGTGGAAAGAAGTAAATCCGGAGGCGATTATGGATTCAAAGCTTAAGTGTGTATTCGATTTACCAGTAAATGAGACCACAAGAGCAACTGTCGCCACAAACAACTTATCGCATCCAAACAATGCGGTAATTAAACTAATTCTTACTCATGTCTTAACCTTTTTCTGTGGCATCATTTTCGCCGTTTTATTCAATTTTATGTTTGGTTGAAATGGCTTTCATTCGTCTGATTAATCCATTCTTTCATTTATTTATTCGTTTTCTATTAAACATTCTTCGATTTGATTATTTTCTTTTCTAAATTGATTTCTCCAAATATATCATTAAACGAATGCTTCTCTTTATTGAATAATAATAGCGATTAATTTTCCCAAATGTTTGTAATGTATTGTGATGTATAGTTTGTTTGTTTTATACACATATATATCCCTTTCCTCTAAAGCAGAGTATTAATGATGATATAGTGATGAGTAATAATGAAAAATACGGTTTCGGTGAAGAGAGTTCTTATTCTCAATTCGAAATACAGGATTCTTCGAATACAAATGTCAGTCCCATTGTTTCGCCACAAATTCCGATTACAACCAAATCGACTACAGCTAAGGTGAGACATCATTAACAAAATGTCATCAAATTTACTCTAAAACTCTATCAATAACTTTCATATTCTCAGAGATGTTAACTTCTCTCGAGTGAAACATCAATTTTCAATGTGTCGATCACTTGAAAATTCAGTGAACCTTCATATTCACTCATATTGTTGACAAAATGTCTCACTTATAGCTCTATTCGTTCTTTTTCTTATTTCAATACATTTGATAATTAAGTCGATTTTCCCGAAAGTCGACTATAAAATGATCTTTTAATCAGTATCGCTAACAATGATCTTATTTTAGTTATTTATACAACTTTTATATCTTAAATATTATGTCGTTTTCAAGTAGAGGGAAATAAACGAAGCTTAAGAAACACCTGCAATAAAAATCGATGTTTAATAAGTTATTATTTGAGGATTTAATAGAGATTTTTATACATAATATGAAGAGCTCTCACAATTCTATTTAAAATTCACAAAACTTGTCATTTCATTCATTGCTTTTACTATTATCAGAACCCGTATATAATGACCTCTATTTATTCAAAAAGCTTTTTAGTCAATAATCGAATGTTTGCAAAGCATTTAACTCCTTATTATCGTCTATTGGAATGCATTCGACATATAAGTGTCTGGTTAAGTGTTTATTCATATTAATTGAACGCTAAAAATATCTTTAACCAAAAATTCAATTCATATTTAAATGACTAAAACTTAGAGTTATTTTGTGTTACGTAAAGTGTTAACAATATGAGTGATGATAACCCATAAAGTTTATTGCTTTTTATATCACTAACATTTAAAGGCATGTTATTTCCAGTAAATAAAGTTTATCTAAAAGTTCAAATGTAATGAAAGTTTGCGAATCACTTATTGCTCATGAAATCTGATTTTTAACATAATTCAAAGGTATTGAATTCGAGTCAAAATAGCGAAGATTTGAGGAAATTGTCGGATGAAAACAAACGTTTGAGAGAAGAATTGGCTTCTATTCGACAGGAAAACTTGCAATTGAAAGAAGACGGTCTCAAACATAGGATTAGAAGTGGAATCGGTTCACCGATTTCGGACGACAAGAAATTTCAATCTGAGTTATTGTCAAAACACTCCGCAAATGAAACGGGACTTTCGTTAAGTCCACAATTAATTGGTATCGCTTTTATTCTGTTTATCGCGGGTTTACTCATAGGGAAAGTGCTATTTTGAAAAGTTTTAATTAGACTTTAAGTACGTATTCTATCTTCAGTATAAAAAAGATTAAATAATAATAAATTTCAATTCTTTTAAAAAATAAAATACAGATATTTAAAAAACAAACTAATCAATCAATTATTACATTTTTGGCTTCAGTTATCATTCAATTTGGAATATTTTGATTTCATTTTAGGATTCATTTAAAAGTTGATTTTATTGCTTAACACAAATGTATAATAATTCATATAATTTTACACTCATTGTATGGCATATATTCACACCCTTTCTATTGCATATATTATTAAATTCTTTCAGTTAACTAAGAAATTAAAATAAATACTTAATTATTATCTGTAAATAACAAAAAAAGTCTTATTCTCAAAGTCAGTGCAATTTATTAAAAAAACATTTTGAAGCTCTGTCTCAAAGCCTTAATTTTTAACTGCAATTTTTGTTCGATAGAATTGAGAAAACAATCTTTTTTGCCTAATTTTTAATCAGATTATTCTTAGTGTTGAAACAATTCAAATAACTTGAAAATAAGGTTCGAGTGAACATTGAATGAGGCTTTGAGTTGAATATTATGAGTATGAACTATAAGTCTTGAAAGTAAACATTTCTGAAGAGCATTAAAATTGTTTTGAATGCACTTAATTCATGAAAATGGCATTTTCAAGATTTGTACAAATTTTGTGATCCAAATTGGCTTCAAATGCCATATAGTTATGAAAATCGATAAACTAAGAGTCAAAGTAATAACACTTATTATTAAAAAGGTTGGATTGAAATTTGTTTCCATATTTCCTGTTCTTGTAATACTGATTCCTGTTTGCATTTTTTTGGCGATCTTTTCAATGAAATTATCATAATTATCAAAACCCCACGCAGTATAGAGACCATCATCGCATCCAAATAAGTCTTTGAACAAATATTTTCCTACCATTTCTTCATCTTTAATCTTCATCTAAATTGATAAAAATAACGCAAACTTTAAAATGAATTGTTATTGAAATGAATTGTTATTTTCATTTCTATTGAATATTTACGGGGAATCCCGAAGCAGAAAATTTGTAATATAATAATCCTTTTATAATATAAATATTGTTTCCCATTTGAAACGCTGAGGTTATGTCAGTCGGAAAATCTTCATGAAGATCTACTAAATTTTTAGGGTAAGAAAGACATAGAGTGTGGTCCGAAGTGAAACACCATATTTTACTACCTATTTATTATTGATAATTAACAAGTTTATTAAATAAGCAATAATTTGATTGAACTGATTAATTACCAGCAATGAAATAAATCAAACTTTTAATATGAAAGGCGGCGTCGATTTTAGCCGATTTCCATTGATCTTCAGGTGATTTCCATTCGGTTGCGATTTTAAGAGGAGTTGATAAATAAGTATAAAATTGATAACACACAAAATCCTCGTTCTAATTGGGATATCATTGACAAAAATTGTGAGTAACGGATAATTTCACTTCAAATGCAACTGTGGTTACCTTAAAAAAATATATGCAATTGTTATATCGATTAATTCCTGGAACAATAGCATCCATATAAGTTGGAACAACCATTGAATCATTAAGATCTGACCTATCATATTGTTTTGTCATTGGATTGTAATTATAATTATTAACCCTTCTGTCAACCCATCGGTCGTCTATTTTTAAGGCCATATCAGTGAGCGGTGGATGTACTGGAGGACTATCTTTTCCTATCATTATGAATCTCGATTAAATGCATTGGATTAATTATTTGAATTCAAACAAACCCATATCGAAATGCCAAAAGTAATTCCCTCTAAATATAACAATCGTTGAATCAAAACGCGGATAATAATGATCGCCGTAAAAGTTTGGCGACAAAACGGCATCAATGCCTGGACTGATACACATCGGCTGATGAAACAGATCATAATTATCGAATACTGAATAGTTATCTATTAAATGACCTAACCTGAGGACATCCGATCCACACCTGGTTAAACCCAATCAGACTATATTTTCCTTTTTCATTCTGTTTCAAGTTATAAATTGAGTTTAAAAATCATTCGAAATAAGTGCAAAACATGTTATCAATAATAACGAACCGGTAATTTATACAAATATAGGGGTCCTATGAATTTATATTCACTGATTGAGTTCTTTCCAGTCATTTTCATTAAGAATTTGGTGTCGACAACGATTGGTTGTCTATTTCTATGAACAATCGGTAAGTGATCTCTTGTTATCCCGTCTATTATTATGTAATATTTTTTGTTGGCGTAAACGACGAAATATATGCTACCATTTAAATTGTCTTCCTTGAATACCATATCTATTTCGATATTCGGCCGATCACTACATTCATGTGGAATTTTCTTTATTATTTTGTCGGATTGCAAGTGATGTTTCATAGACTCTCGCTTTTAAGGAATGTTTAAAAGTTATAAAAAATAAATTTATTTCAGATTCTATGATTATTTCTTATTGATCCAAACTATTTGAATAATGTTTAAATAACCATAACAAGAGATCTCATATATTCAACTCATTGAACAACTTTTAGCTCCAGACTAGCCCTGCATTAGTTTAAAACGAAATCAACTGATTTTTGATAAATTAAATGATTAATTTTCACTCTTAGAATTTGAATAAAGTAATAATAAGGCTTCAGACTATTTAAAAAAAGGAATAGTCAACTGATAGAGAAAAGTGAATATAATACTTACCAAACTCTCAAACTCTGTCTCATCTATTAAGTTCATTAAACATTTTTTAACGCTGAAAACTACGAATAGTAGTGTAAAACAAATTGTATTCTTAAAAACAAGATTCATAATTAAAGTATTGATTATAACTTCAGAAACATTGAGTAAGAAATGAATCGAATTTTATTGAATTGAAATTATAATCAACTATTTAAATAAAGCTAAACAAACGAAAGATTTATTGAAGCATAAACTTGATGAGTGGTATTTGGCATCGCTTTATATTGATTTACATCAAATAAAATCATTTTTAAGTTTTAATAAAAGAATTTGATGTTATCTGCATTTTTGAAACCTTCGAAAGTCAATTTATGTAAGCGGCAGATGTTTTGAGAGTGGAATTAATCAAAAAATACAGAGTATAGTTAAAAATGAAGTTAATTTTTCTAAAGATATATACTTTTTGGTAAGGTTTCAGTCATTATTTGACTGTAAAATAATTAATCTATAATCATGAATAAGTTGAAACTATTCATACACTGAAGTATATATTTTATTTTGCGAAAAAAATGAACTTCTTTTTTGACTTTAATAGTAAGTTTATATTTAGGTTAAATTGAGAAAAACATGAATCCTATTGTTTTCAATTAATTCTATTCAATTCAAAAAACATGAAATTTATTTTTAGAAAAGTTTCTTAAATATGATCAGAGCCTGTATTTTTTACAAAGTATTCCAAAGTCGAGATGAATTTGGTAAAAGTTATAGTGAATTTCGAATATTTGAAACTTTTTATGAATCCAATGTTTCATATTTAGAGTATTTCATATTGATTGATAAATCATTATAAATCATTATAAATCATTATAAATCATTATAAATCATTATAAATCATTATGGATTGAAATTGTGAAGATTTATTTTTAGCTTAACAAAAAGTTGCGATATTTATTCAATTTATTTGGGGTGAATTTTTTTTATGAGAGTCATAAAAATTAAATAATTATTTAGTATTATATGATATGGTATATAATTGAATAGCTTGTATATAATTTGATATTAGAAAAATATGTTTGCAGATCAAGAAGTACTAGTCTTGTTAACATAAATAAAAGTAAGTTACATAGTCTTAAGTCATAAAATGAAAAGGCGTTGAACTTTAATGCTTTTTTGAAAACTTGATACCCTCTTATCATCTACAGTGAATGCACTTATGAATATGTGTATACCCTCATCCTTCACTTTATAATAATTAAGGATAGGATTCCAAGGCTTTAGCCTTTTCTTCAGTTTTCATTCAGTTTGATTCGGACTTAAATATGAGTTTAAAAATTAATTTAATTGAACGCATTCGTAGAGCAATTCGAATCTGTGAAACAATATGATTTGGTTGACTGTATTCATAACTTAAGAACTTTAATTAAACGAGGATTTTAATTAAACCCTAATATTATGATAGGAAATGACAAATTGTGTTGCGAAAGGCTTAGGGAAAAAGTCTGAAACTAAACCACTTTTACTGATCTGAAACATTAATTCAATTTTAGGCAAACTTTTTTAGGTCATATTATAAAGTGATAGAAAGGCTCTAAATCCAGGCTCGAGTTTTGTTCATCACTTGAAATGTTGTGTAAATACCAAACATAGATCATTATTTGATATTTTTAAAACTCTGGTTCAATTAATTTAAATGTTGTCCAAATTCAACAGGTATTTAAATCACAATTAATTATGATTGATTATTAACTAAAAATTATTTTATTCCAAAAAGTTCTATTATTTAACAATATTCTCAGGCATTGAATTTAAGCTCAAATTATGGCACTTTTGTGTCAAATTAAACATAAATTTTGCCGAACTTTGTTTTGTTCAACACTTGGCTTGAAATCTATTAAAAGAGCGAATGAAAGGAACATAACATTTACGGCACAACACGACGAACTCAGAAAAACAGTTCAAAAGGTATTGACATTCAAATTGTTTAACTTTAACCTCAATTTTTTCGCCAAATCGACCAAATCTTGTTCTGTTTAATGAATTCGTTTAATTCTCGATAAAGTTTTTCATTTATGCTATATTTTCAATGATGGTGAAAATCGTGTTCAAAATAATTCTTTTATATTTAATTCCAAATGAATTCATTTCGAAAAAGTTTAAGCACTGAATATAATCCTTACAAATGGTTAAATCATATTTCAAATGAATATAAATTTGTTTTTTGAATTTTTTAGATAATTGAAAAAGATGTCAATCCATATGTAGACGAATGGGAAGAAAATGGTATATTTCCAGCGCATAAAGTGTTTAAAAAGTTTGGTGAAGCGGGTCTTTTAGGAATCACTCATTCTCAGGGTATCTCTCAATCAATATAAATAAATATTTGAGACCATAAATTAGTAAACTATCAAATTTGAACATTTATTGCAGAATATAATGGTTTAGGACTTGATTACTCATATAGTATTGCATTCTTCGAAGAATTATCGAAAATAAATTGCGGAGCGATTCCAGCGGCGATTGAAGTTCAGACAGATATGTCTATACCAGCATTGGCTAAATTCGGAAGCGATGAACTGAAAAAGGAATTTTTAGCGCCAACTATTGCTGGCGATTATGTGGCCTGTGTTGGGGTGAGTGAACCGAGTGGTGGAAGTGATGTCGCGGCTCTCACTACTAAAGCTGTTCGAAAAGGGGATGATTTGATTATAAATGGAGGTAAAATGTGGATCACAAATGGTATTCAAGCAGACTGGATGTGCCTCTTGGCCAATACTCGTGAGGGCGCACCGCATAAGAATAAGTCTCTTATTTGTCTACCTCTTAAGAGTCCAGGCGTTACCACACGAAAAATCAAAAAGTTAGGACTTCACTCCTCAGATACGGCACAAGTATTCTTTGAAGACGTAAAGGTGCCGCTTAAGAACATTATTGGTGACGAAGGAATGGGCTTTACTTATCAAATGATTCAATTTCAAGACGAACGCTTGTGTTCCGCAGCTTCGGGTCCGTTATAATTATTAATCAATAATTTTTCATTAAATATTAGTTTAATTTGATTTAATTTCATGAATAGTTGTCGCAAACTTAGACCGAGTTATCGAACATACAATAGATTATTGTCGACAACGCAATACTTTCGGCACTCCTCTTATCAACAATCAAGTGATTCATTTCAGATTTGCAGAACTCAAAAGTGAAGTAGAATTGCTTCGATCTCTTGTATATAGAGCTGCAGGTATTTCAATGATTTCTTTTCAACTCAAATATTGCAATTTTCTTTAAAAATATACCCAAATTTTCAGACGGTTTTATCGAAGGAAATGACGTGACATTTCTGGCCTCAATCGCTAAACTCAAAGCCGGACGACTAGCGCGAGAAGTTGTTGATTCGTGTCTACAATATTATGGAGGAATGGGTTATACGCAAGAAATGCTAATAAGTCGGGCATTCCGTGACTCAAGAGTTATATCAATCGCTGGTATGTATTCGTAATTACTGTCAATTCATAGACTAGTTTTCATGTTTAACATTCAATCCATAGGCGGAACCGATGAAATAATGTTAGGAATTATTTGCAAATTTATGGATATTTTGCCCAAAAAGAAGAAAAATTAAATGTTTTTCACATTTTATGTAAGCTTTGTTAATAGATTCACTCAATTATACATTTAAAACAATAATTACTCAACAATACATTCACTCCAACAGTACATAAAATTATATTGATATTGAAAAATTGACTTCATTTCAGATAAACAAATGTAAACCCACTAATGGCTCAATAAGATCTCCGAAACATTACTCGAATTTGTTTGAAAATTACAAGAATTGTGAAAAAGTGAAATTTATATAAAAAGTCTAATTTGATAAAATTCATCGACAATTACTATATTTGAACATTATTTTCAAGTGATAACCAAAATATTAAAGTTAAAAACCAATCAATAGATTTATTTAATCAAAAGTTGAATTTACTTTTTTACGAATATTAAAATTGTTATTTTTGTATCAATTAAAAGAAATTAAAGACAAACAAACGTTTACTCAAATTTTGTATATTTTATTAAATATGTGCAAAAAAATTTCAAATGAGTCTAAAGTTAATACAAAAAATCAATTAAATAATGAACCTATAAATTATAACTCTGAGTGTTCGTGTTCGTCCTCTTCATCTTCTTTCTCTTCCTTAAGCTCTTCCTCTTCCTTCTCTTCCTCTTTTTCTTCTTCTTTGGTTTCGGATTCAGTGGTCTATGAATAAGAATAAGTTAGAAATAGAAATATTTCAAGAATGAATATTAAATGAATAATACCTTCTTTTCTTCGGCGTCCTGTTTTTCTTTCATTTCCTTTTCTTTTTTAACAGTATTGTTCAAAATATCATCAGCGATGGCATCAGCTTCTTGTTCACTATCAGTAATGAGGACATTATCGAAAATGGTTCCGGCCTTGACTTGCCATAAATCGAATCCAATACCACAGACTTCCTTTTGTAGGTAAAGGTTAGGATCGGGAATATATTCAGGATTATCGATCTCGGGGTGAACCCACGGACCCTTATAAGCAGGATTATCGATCTGTTTTGGCTTCCATTCGCCTTTATAGGCAGGATTATTGATTTGCGGCGGTTCCCATTCACCGTCCATCTCGTCGTCCCAGTCCTCAGGTTTCGTCGCATCCGGATCTGCGATATATTCTGGTTGATCCCAATCCTCTGGTTTAGTATCAGTCACGTCATCGATCTTCGCTCTGTCGTCCCAGTCTTCGGGTTTCTTCGCTTCCGGATCTTTAATCTTTTTGGGCGGCAAAAAACTCCAGTCCTTCTCCAGTTCTCCCTTTTCAACCACTTCGCCATCGATTACAACCTTATAAGTGTTGTCGGGCTTAACGACCAATCGATAGATATGAGTGAAGACATCATCTTTGCATCGAATATCTTTTGTGGTCAATAAGTTCTTTCCCTTATAGTTGAAGATGACGTGAACCTAAGTTTGAATTGAATAATAAATTAGAGGTCGTTTAAAATGAATAATGAATGCAATAATACTTTTTTAGTTCCCGGACCACAAATGTCTGGACCAAACATAATAAGATACGGAGACTCGCCGTGAAGTGATGTCTGATCGAGACTACAGTCAAACACTTTGACATAACCTCCGCCGCAATCAATGTTTTGTTCGTGTTTAACACTGAACTGAATCACTAAATCTTTTCCCTCAGTATTAAACGCATTGTCGGGAAATTTGGCAGAAATGGCGTAAAATCGAGCGTCGGTTGACGTCTGAATTCCTTTATCTTCTTCATTGCCATAAAACTTTCCGGCAGTCCATTTAAATTCACCGAATTCTTTACCAGAATGTGTCGATTGAACCCATCTTTTAGTCCAATCGGCGTCTGAAAAGTCTTCTCTAAAGTATGTCTTACATAATGACAATTCAACTAAAACTAATGCTAATAATAATCTATAAATCATTCTTAAATATGTGCCAACTCTTAACCAACCAATAAATCTATTAATAAATTAGGAAAATAACGAAATATTTGTTAATTTTTAAGTTAATTCAGATTTATATCAATATTATTTATCTATTTCTTTGAAATATTATTAAATAATTGACTCACTATTAGTTAAAATGAAATGAATTACTAAATAAATATGAAGTTAATTGAGAAAAAGTCAACACTTTATTAAAGGCGACTTTAATAGAGATCAGAATTAATTACTACTGAATACAACTTTTTTAATGCGAGTATTTATTCAGAAACGAAAGCCGACGAACCCTCACATGTGGAACCCATTCATTGGTTCAAACATTTAAACCAATCAATGGCTTACATGTGTCAGTCCTTGATTTAGTCGTCATAACAACTAAAGGGAAAAGCATTAGATTTTAAAAAACCTGTTATTAATAGTAATAATGAGTGAAAGTCTGAGAAAAGTTATGACAACTTGAAAAAAGTTTTTTAACCAAAAATTAGTTATACGTGTATTTGGATAAACTTTTAATCAATTTATTGCATAAACTATTTATTATTTAAATTAAAGCTCATATAAAGATAGCATTTGTTCTATAATTAAAACAAATATAAACTAAATAAAGATTTTGAATACATGTCCACTAATTTTTCAAAATATCTTCGAATTGATATTTAATTTGCATTTTCAGAACTTTAATACAATTTCATATCTATTGAAACATTATATCTATTTTGCAATCAAATTACAAATAGTTGAATGAAATGTTAATTAAAATCTTTTATACAGGTATTGAAAAGAGATTATTCATTGTTTTTTTTCATTGAGTTATGAGTTTATTCATTAGTTTATTCAAAATCTCTTATACTTTGTAATAAACTGTAGTTTAAATTAAATCAAATGTCTATCAAATATTCAATTTTGTTTTTTCGAATCAAACAATTGTTTGGATAATTTGAAATTTTTCTAAAAACTTGTAAAAATACAAAAATTAATTGAAATTTTCATAAATTAATTACAATTTTTATTGAATCTTTAATAATAGCTAAAAGTTGTGAAAAGTGTGTTTCAACAAAATCGAGTCATTATTTGAAAAACATTTTTTATGTATTTTCTATTAAAAGATGAGATACAATATCCTTGAAATGAAAAACATCTGACATGTGCCTAAATATATCTGTTTTCATAACAAATATTTAGTCATCTTTTCGTCAAAAGTGTTATAAATACTTAAATTATATATAGATAGTAAAAGAGAATATAATTTAAAAATTAAATTTAATTAAGATTAAGATATGATTAAATATCCGAATAAACATAAATGGTATCGAAAACTTGAATCAAAAGGTTTGTTATCAAAAGCGCACAGAATTGTTGTCAACACTTCAATAGGGATAACATTATTAGGTTTTGGTTTTATAAGTGTTCACATTTATCAATACTTTCGTTATTCAAAACCTAAATTAGATCAATTCAAACAATTAGAAGAAGAAAAACTTCTCAATCAATCACTTTTAGATGAAAATCAAGAACTCCTTAACGAATGAATCAATTCTTCAAATTTATAATTAATAATGTTTTTCATGAAATGTTTGTTTTATAAACAGTTAAATATTAATAAATTATTGTGTAATCGAAATAATTATAATAATTGTATGAGATTTATAAGTGATAGCAATAGAAAGAGTTGGAAAATATTGGGTTTGAATCATATCGCGATCGCAACAAATGGTGTCGAGAAAGCGTCGCATTTATTTAGAGATGTTCTTCAGTTAGAAACAAGTCCTCAAAAAGCATTACCAGAACACGGAGTGAACACTGTTTTTGTTGATATAAAAAATACAAAATTAGAACTTCTGGACCCAATCGGACAATCAAAAAGTCCGATTTGGGCTTATCTTCAAAAGAATAGTTCGGGTGGTATTCATCACATATGTCTAGAGGTGGACGATATCTATGCGGCTGTCATTGACTTGAAGTCTAAAGGGATTAGAATTCTTTCTGATTCACCAAAAATAGGAGCGCACGGAAAACATATTGTGTTTTTACATCCAAAAGATTGTAATGGAGTTCTCATTGAATTAGAACAAGTCTAACAATTCTAACACTATAAATGTTATCATCATTTCAATGTATATATGATTTCTTCCAATAAATTATTATTGTATTGCTTTAATTCTAATTAATTTCTCTTATATTAAGTTTTTTACTATTGGTATAAATAATGAGTTATTCAGTTTTTTACAAAAAGAGTTTCATTTAAATAAGTTTAATTTGAGTAAAATTATAAAATTTTAGTCCAATTGATTGCACACAATGTGAAGTAAAGCTAATTAATTGCTTATAAGCTTACACTTCGACACTTTTTAGTCTTTTAATTAGAAACACATGCATTCATATATATAAAGTTGGAAAAAGTTATTGTTATTTAAAACTATTAGAACTTGAACGCATTTATTATTTTATCACTTATTTTAACGCTTAATTTAATAGTGAGAAAATTTTAGTTTTAGAGTTACACTAATTTTATTATTTCAAGTTTGAATATTATTCAACTTTTAAAAAGTTAAAACTTGACTCTTGAAAAGTACAATCTTCTGACTCAGTGCGAAAGTGAAGCCAATTGGTATGAAAATGAATTTTATTCAACATATGTTTGATTGCAATGTCTTAAAGCCATTAATCTATATTTCTATCAAAAGTACCCTTTGACTGAAATTAAATCCTAATATATGCTAACTTTAATAGATTAGTCTAATGACAAAATCTGCTATTTCTCATCTCTTGTCTCTAACTATGTGTACTTATGGAGAACTTAATTAATACTGACTTTCCTCATAACATAACTTTTATAGCTCTCACTCATCAATACATTAATTACTCGTTCATATAAAACATCTTTACCTGAACACAAATATCACAAAATATCACAATTCAATTAATTTATTTATAATTAGAAAGTCTTCTTTAAATTGATTTAACAGTTCATTTGATTATAATTACAATATATTTTAATTCTCAAAAATGACGACTTTTTTAGATAACAAAATGAAGAAATTATGATCAAAATTACTTTTATAGAAAAGCTTAGAGTTTCGTTGTTTGAAAAATGATAACAAATATGAGAGCTCTATAGGAAAAGGTCACAAATGCCTTCATTGGCTTCAAGATTAAAACAATAATCGCGACCATTAGGAGGAGGACTAAGACGTAGAAGAGGTGCAAAACAGTCGGGAGTCACCAACTCATCGATGTCCATCACTTGCTTTTGTGATAACGGAATACGCGTTTTGTTTGTCTCAGTTATTGCTTCTGTTTCTGCATTATCTTCACTCAACTCTTTTTCCTGTTCCATAGCTTTTGTCTGTTGTTTAGCGGATCGAATGGAACGCTCTTTCGATTGCACAGCAGTTCCTTTTGCGGGTTTTGAAGTTTCAGATACTCTTTGAGATTGTGATCGCGTTGTGGTTACAAAAAGGTGTTGTTGAGCGGCTTTACGAGGAGAGAGTTGTCGTAAAGTTGGTATCGGCTCTACTGTTAGCGACTCTTGACTGTTCCCAACATTCGATTTCACTGATTCCTTTCCAATCTTTGCAGCACTTCTTTTAGGCAAATGTTTAGTAACTGATGACTCAACTGGTTTGGCGGCAGCTCTTGTCGCAGCTCTAGTTCCGTGAGAATGAGCTGAAGAACTTTCAGAATTATCAATATTTTGCTTCACTATCTCTTTGAGTTCTGTGAATAACTTTTTGGCTGATTTTTCTTTATCAATAGTATTGCTCAGTATTGAAGTGTTGTCAGTAATGATCGGCAATTCATTGGTTTCTTTATTCTGAACCGGAATTATTTGTGTTTCAGATGTTTCATCGTTTTTGTTGACTAAGACAACATTGATTGGACCGCTTCTAGACTTCAGATGAATTTGATATCTTTTCTTCTTAGCAGGTCTTACCATATCTTCTTCAACATCAGAACTAATAAAGTCAGTTTCAATATCATCTTGAGATTCATGTTCTGGTAGCGGAACCTCTAATTGCGTTCCGATCGGCGCCTGAATTATTAATACCATTTCATCTTCAAATGATTTACTTATATCGTCGTGTTTTACATAAGCCATACTTTTATTGAATGCGTCATCAGTTATATTATGAATTGATTGTTTAGCCCATGAAAAGTGTTGGTCTAATTCCATCTCTTTATTATCCAATAAAACCAGTTCTTCTTTAAGTGCTAACAACTTATCAGTTATTTCTCTAGTATTACAACCCGGGCCCGCACCTAACCATTGAATCGAATTCTTTGACTTCTTCTCTATCAGTCCAATGCCTTCCAATACATTTGTTATGTCATAAATACGTCTCTTTTGTCGAACTGCAAGTGTGTCCGCAGCCTATCATTACATTTAATTAACATTTTAATTATTAGACATTTTATTATTAAACCCAAAAACAAATATTATTTATCATTTTTTAACAATTAGCAAAACTAATGGTTGAAAAGAAGTTTTCAATTAGTTTTTTGATCTCATATTTTTATCAAAACTTTAATCAATAATAAACTAAATATTTAGTTATAATTAAAATATTGATAAATGAAAAATAGATACCATTTTCAAGTCTAAGACCCCATCCTTTGCGTCTTGTAATAAACTGACAAATCTTGTGGTCAAAAGTCCTAAACTCTTCTCATGACGACTGGCATTACCACAGTCTGACATCTCTGACATTTTCAATATTATTTTTATACTATTTTTATTACGTTAAACAATATTATATTTCAAGACTTAATGATAATTAAAGTTCAATTCATTCATAATATATCAACTTTTTCATCAAATATTTATTTATATTTCTATAGATTCTTAAGTTATAACTATTTCTCTTAAATTCTGATGAAATTTAGTTCAATTTGAGTATAAATCTAAAATTTAAACATATATTAATTTATTAAATGTGATAAACCGTTGGTTTCTATCGTCACAAACGGTCACAAAATTGAGTTCAAACAAAAGCGACGCGAAAACCATTGCAATCGATAATCGAAATGCAATATTAGTAATACTCGTATTTTTTAAGTATAAATATCAGTCTATTGAAGATGTCTCTCATAATCATGAAATAGCTCTGCATGTGATCAACAGTTAACTTAATTCTCACTAAACATTCTCTCTTTTAATTTATTTTAATCTCTATCTGTTTTATTTCAAAATAACTAACAAATGAATCATTTGAAGCAAACTCTTCTTTAACATTATGTAAACATATTAACAATCGGTAAGTCTTTACTATTATTAATATTTCATCTCATATTCAGTTCATATTTATGTAATAAAAAATTATTAATAGTGCGCATAACATAACAATCGTTATTATCATCATCTGTTTCGAGGCATTTAAACCATGAATACATTTTTCAATTTAATTATAATTCAATTTCTTTTATTCGCATTTCAAATAACTGTTTCAAAGCTAATAATTAAGTTAATGTCAACTAAATGTTGATTTTAAACACTTAAGTTATGGAAATAATATCAAATGTTAGCTTATTTTCAATTCAATCTCAATTAGAAAAACTTATTTTTCAGTTTTTAGTCTAATCTAAATGAAAAGCATTGCATAAACTCTGAAAATATTTTACTAAAACAATTATGAAATATTAACGATTAATTATCGTAATGAGTAATGAATGGCATTGAAATGTTTTTTTATCGCCGATTATTTCAGGTTTATTTTCCGTTCAATTATAAAAACTTATAAAATCAAAAGTTCGTGCGTTTTATTTCGATACAAATGAAGCTTTTGTTAATTGAAAAATTTGTCATTTCCTGTCTCTCATACTCTAATAATTGAATATTTTTTAGTCCAAAAATTTGATAATAACTATTAAACCAATTAAAACCATTAAATTTCTATTAATACTAATAAGTTTGGTCTAAATTCAAACTTTTATTCAATTTTTGTTTCAATTTTGATTCAAGTTATTTCGGTCTCAATTCATACTGAAATTATTATTACATGAAATGCATTACTTATTATTCTATTTAAATTTTTGAATTTTGATTGCGAAAAAAGACCACTTTATATGATAATCATTGAAACGCTTGATTTTGAGATATGAATCGTTGCGCAAAAATATAGTTTATTTTTAGTGAATTTGACTTCAATTTATATGAGAATAAAAAAAATTAATAAATAAATGCTTTCTCTTGTTTTTCATTGAATGAATAGTTAATTATTTATTTAGCATAAAATCCCATTAATTATTGAGTTCACTTCTCTATACATTTTCTATAACATTGATAAGGATTACAGATAA
>JAQFXV010000629.1:0-19864 GCA_034694065.1 Camisia spinifer
AAAGCATTGGTTGAGTAAAATATAAAAGTGATGACTCAACTATTCATTAAAACTTCAATTATTACATTATTTTAAATACATTTATAAGATATCTATTAATCTTTTGATTAAATTAATAATTTATTGAAATTGCGACAAATTTCTATCGAAAATTGCAACTCATGTGAAAAGTTGGAAAATAATGCTTTTAAGCAAAAAATACCGGAAACATAACTTCTTCTCAAAATTAAAGTTAACACAATTTAATGAAACATTCATTTTTTCAAAACTTAATAAAACTGATGAAATGAATAGAAATTAAAGTTAATATAATAACAATTGACGTATTGTTATTGTTTATGAAAAACTTGATTTCTCTTCCAAAGTATTTGTCACAAAACACATGTTATTATTAATTATGCTATTATTATATGTATTTAAAATTAAGTGACTTTGTACTGATTTAATTACTTAAATAATAGAGAATATAACTTACTTGAATGGCATTATTATTGTTGATGACATCAATTGAATTATTATGACTATAAAACGGAACATTACAATAAATAGAGTCAATATTTTTCTTCTTTATAGTAGTTCTCGCTTTTGGTTTAGGCCTTATGACAGTCTCACTGTTGATATCACTTTCACAATGACTATTATTTTCATCATCATTACTGTTAATCTCTTTATCACTATTAAGAAAGTTATCATAAGTAGGATTTCCAAATTGATTGACTACTATTGAATCTGTGTTATCATATTCATTGTCAAACTCATATCGACTACTTTTTGCCATTATTTACTATTCATTTTCAATAACAACATAATAACTTTCAACTTAATATTAACTCAAATATGTTTATACTTAATAAAAATTAAAAGACAATAATAGTATTTTATTCAACTAATTCTTGTCTGTTTGACAAAAATTATGAAATATAAAAATAATTAAACTACTATCACATGATGACTAATATATTTTCATTTTTGTTTTTTCCTCTCCTCTTATCAGTGGTTAAATACATAAATACTGTTTCAAAATTGATGGAATAAAAGCGTTTAATACAGTTGAATACATTGAAAGGTGTTACTTATTTTAAATTTAAAATTTATTTTTCCGGTTAATACAAGCTGTTAAGTCATATTTCCAGTGTAATTGGGTGTTGGTATTCTCAATATAAATCTCAAGGCTGATTAAAACTTAAATGTATAATTTATATAATAGAAAACCACAAATTCTTTGAATATTTTAAGTTCAAATTACATAATTGTTCAAAAATACTTTTGAACATATTTAATCAAGTAATTATTTCCTCATTCTTTAACAAAATTGAGTTGTTTATCAACATCTTACGCTAGCATTGAGCAGAATATACTAGTTTAACTTCTTGAGTCTTTGCATTGTCTTTGATGAAAAATTTATTTTCCATTTGAAGATGAGTGAAATAATTAAAGATTTTTATACAGTAAGCATGCAGTATACTCAACGATACTATTCTGAATCAACAAATTCATTTACATAAATGTAATACTCAAACTACACAAATGATAATAAATATTCTAACTCAGTGATCTCCAACTGGTTGAGTGATTTATTCTGGCTCGATAGCACAGTGAAATTTTAAAAAAACTGTAAAGCAAAAGCTGAATTTGAATGGAATTTTTTTAAAGATAAAAATTTCTAACACTTTTTCCTTCTGCGGCCCACCGGTAGCCATTTTTAGCGTTTTCTGGCCCTTTTGGCAAAATTAGTTGGCGATCACTGTTCTAACTTATAACAAAATGAAAAATTTATGTAGAAATTTTTCACAATGTTCATCATAGAATTCACTGAATTTCTTTATTATTTCATTAATTGATGTAGTGAATAGCACAAGTTCAATTTGCATGAGTTCAATTTTGAGCATCAGCTACGAGCTTGATAGTATGAGTTTAAGTTTACAGCTAGTGCTTCTAAAATTTTACACACATTGTTAACTGATATGCCAATACTTAAGTTAAAATTAGTTATATAACCATAAGTAGCCCAATGCTCATTATGAAGTTTAGCTCTAGTGTTAGCTTTTAAAAAGCAAAAGCAAAATACAGTGAAATGAAAAACACTAAAGCGTATTTTGATTTCTTGAATGATATTTAAATTATTCATTTATATCCTCTTTGACTGAAAAAAATTATTTTATACTCCAAATATTTTCAAAATGATTCAATAATGATTTTAAGGAAAGGGAGAAGCTCATATTTCTCAGATTAGCTAAGCTTCCTAAGCATGAACTTGTCTGGAATCTTCGAGCTTAAGCTTACTGAGCCCAAGTCAAGCTCAGCTTATGCTTTTAACTGAATAAGTGTCAGTAAGGTCAATTCTTCTTATACTCACCATTTGAAAAATATTAATATGATTTTCAAGCTGATTTTACTTGCTTTTACTTTTGCTATAGCAAATTGATTTACTTCCATTTTTACTTTCAAAATTATCACTAGTTAAATGAATGAGCCGACCCTTAAAAATTTATTCTCTATGAATCACATTAGGATTGATGGATTCACGTTTATTTCGAGTTTATTTGAATTCGAGTGTACTATTTACACAAACTTAAACTAAATCTAATAACTTTTGAGCCCAAATTAAGATCTCAGCATTGATAGACAGACAAAGGTTATTAGAATTCGCGCCCCTCAACCAAATATTATATAAGATATACAGCATGTCAATCGATTTTATATTAGAATTCCATGTTGAATTTATAAAAAAATTATCGTTTTCATTCCAACAAATACATTCAAATACAGACGAATAGATGGAGTACAAGTTCTATAAAATAGATTGAAAACATGATGACTTGCATAACAGGAATATATTTCGTGAAAAAAATTCACTTTTTAAAACAAGATCATTCGAAATTTTGTGCACTTTCTATGTGCTCTTATAATTGAACTTCAACAAATATTTTGGTTTTATTTCAATGTTATCAAAAATTCAGTTGTTCGGGATTTGATTTTTTTTAACTGAACTTTGTTGAACCAGGAAAACATTTTCAAAGCTTAAACATATTCAAAGTCTAATCTGATATAAGAATTGAGTGAAACTCTCAAATTCTGCATAATTCTAGAGTAAGCTATATCAAGGTTTTAAATTTATTTTTCAAAAGAGAAGCAAACTGAGTAAGTTTAAACTCGAGTAATGCTTATCCGATATTATGATTGATTTCAAAAGGATGAATTCAATTTTTTATAAACCTAAAAAATTCAGTTCCAAATTAAAGATGATCTTAACATGTTTTTCATTCGATTGTCTTTACTTACAAAAAACTGATAAGGAGTTCAATCAAACAGTCCATTATTTTTGATTAACTTAAAAATTATTCCAAAATAAGCAGACTTTTCAAACTATGAATTAGCGTTTTCGTCAATATTTAGCATTAGTTGAAAAATATACATTGGTCATTAATTTCCATCTTTATTAATGAGTCAATTCATTATACGGTAAACATATAAAAAAGTTTTACGAAAAAGTATATACGTCACTAATTTCATCTTTAATTTTGAGGTTTGAAAAAACATAGAGCCTGTCAATACTAATTCTTTTCTGAAGATTTTTCACAAATTTTGAATTTATCGCTGAAGAAATAAAATCTGTTTTTCAAAACTAGTATTCATTAAACTTGAAATAAACTTCAATTTTGTACGAAATTCAATTAGTCTAATTTATACAAGTATTGAAGCAAAAATATTAATCTGATTTGTGCCAATTCGTATAAATTGAATGATGAGATCATAGAATCAGTAGAATAAATGTTAAATGATTTCAATTCTGATTGAGGCTGATTCTGTATTCAATTCACCTAAATTGTATCTTCTAAAAATGTATCAATTGCTGAACCTTTGAAAGAATAAATTGAATGATTTATTACTTCTTAACAACTTTATGTTAATACACCGCTTGAATTTTCTATTTATTCAGTTACAGTATCATTAATTTGCAAATTTTGGTGAATCAGAACAAAGGAATTTTAAAATTTTCATTCATTTTTAAGATTAGATTTGTTAATGAAATGCAATTATTTTGAATGTTTAATTCATTAATCACTGAGAGAATCACCTCTGGCTATATATTAACACTTTATTCTTATTCAAAAAGCAATTTTAAAATAAATTACCAGATTAATGAAAATAGGAAAATCAAATAATCATTTTATTATTAGAATAATTAGAATAATTATATTCAATGCAATAAACATTGATGCAAATATATATTTTCCCCATTTATTTAAATATCGATCTCTTCCGTTACAGACCCAAAAACTTGAATTTATGGTACTGTATAACAAAAGATCTATAAATATTAATGTTAATCATCTATTATTAGATATTGCCTTCACAAACATTCGTATGACATAATATTGTTGCCTAAATGACAGCATATCAATGCTTTTTTCCCTTTCATTGTCAAACTCTCCCACAATTTACTGAGAATGCGTTAATAGTGTTGTTATAACGCGGATCACTTGATGCGCAACCAATTTTCATTACTATAAATTCATTCATGAGAGAGAAGTTTATTGAGTACAGTCTATCCGAGATATTCTTGATTACAAGAAAATAACAACTTCTTAACAGCTAGCTATACCAATTGTTCCGGAATTTTCATAGCAAAATTAATAACCGAGTATTGATTTTTAAGTTCTATAATTTATTAATTAAAATTTGTTTTAGGAAATAATGTGGGATTAGCTATTGTAAAAATTATTAAAAATCCTTATTTTTAATTTGAAGCTAAAGAATGCCGATAATTATGAACATTAAAAATTTTCTGATTTGTGAAAAATTGATTTTAAATATACCAGTAAATATAACTAAATGACAAAGTCATTCAGCCATCTGAATACAGTACGTGTGAAATCTTCGAAATTCATTGAAGCAATTTTACTGTGTATATCCTTTCTTTTTCGTAATTTCCAAATTTCAAGAAAGATAATACAAGCACCTAAATAGAAATTTTTAAGGCTAATATTGTGAACACGAAGATTTTAAGCAAAAAAATCAATATGGAATGTAATAAAAAGAATTATAGAGAAATTGATTATTTTTGAAAAATATACAATATAGTTTTGCTTTTTAATTCCATTTAAAAGAGATAAAAATTAGCATCTTATAACATAACTGTAAATTTATAATAATTTAATAAGATACTTGGAAATTATCAATGTATCTTGAACATCTAACTTTAAGAGTAAAATTAAGTTTATTCTAAAATCTATTATGAACTGTAGCTAATATTGTTGAGATATTTTTAACATTATGGTATCTATTCATGTCAACATAGAAAATTCAAAAAAGTCGATCACTTGTCCTATAAATTTCACTATATATTTATTATTTATCTACTTATATCTATGCAGTTTTATTTTAGTTATACTCTCTATATGTCACTCTCCTTTATATATTGTATGTTGGCGTGAATGCAATCTCGCTAATGGACCCAAAGGAAAAGACTCAAAGGCAGTGGGGAGGGAGAGAGAGAAATAGGCAATGACAATAGAAGAGAGCAGGAGAGCAGGAGAGAGAGAGAGAGAGAGAGAGAGAGAGAGAGAGAGAGAGAGAGATAGAGAGAGAGAGAGAGAGAGAGAGAGAGAGAGAGAGAGAGAGAGAGAGAGAGAGAGATTAGATGTTATTATACTTTGTTTTGATTGATATTTTTAGAGTATACTAACTGACAAATACTACTATCGGTTGTAAACGGAGAGATATATTTCATATTTTCTCTTTTGAAACTTTTTTCAGCTCAGATTTTTCATCAAGAAACCGAATCGTGTAATATTACTCTTTATTTATTCTTCTGTGAAGCTAAAAATGCACATTAAATTATATCATCTTTCCAACATAGGAGAAATTATAGTCCATTTACTGATTCTTTTATTGAAAAGTTGAATCTTTAAACAAGTTAAACGTTAAAAATATATTTGAGATAATTCTTAAATCAACTTTTGTCTAGAATAATGCACTGATTTGGAATATTAACGAAATATAGCACTACTCATACAATAACAAACAATTATTTGAATTGAATTTGAGAAAACCCTTAAGGTTTGATAGAGTTTTATGAAACGTAATAATAGATTTTATAAAAAGTGATGCTTTTGGCGAATATTAAAAATTATACAGTTATAAATCACATATTCTCAGAAGATGCGGAGCTCTCAACAGGTATTTTACTCTACAAAGATCAGTTTGATTAACACTTATTTCTATTTCCAATTTCAATAGAATTTTCGCATTTCTTAAACTGTATTTCAATTTACTATATTTTTATTCTTCATTGTTTTTCAATTCCTAGTTTTTCTCAATTTGAATTCATCTAATTCAATAATATAAAAGAATTAATTAATTGCTGAATGGATAGCATAAATCTAAAGCATGTATTCTATTTAAAAGCATTATTATTCTTCATTTCAACTTCAACGCCATTCAATTTATTCATAGAATCAGTAATTCTCTTAAATACGTCAACATGAATAAAAAAACTCTGAGCAAATATTTAATAGACTTCAGGAAATTTAAGAATAAATTTTTAATTAATTAGATTTTCGGGAAATTTCGTTACAGAATATACATTATTAAAGCATAAAATTTCAATATTTCATTTGATAGAATTTTCAACCAGTTCTCAGTTAATGCACTGAAGATTTCAAATATAGTATAGTATTATGCAGTCCCTTAACATTTGATGTCTGAGTTTTATATTACTTCATGAAACATTCAAGAGTGCTTTCAAAGCACTGCAACTGTTTCTATTAGGAAGGGATTGCATTCAATGGCCTGAATGGGGAATAAGTGATAGAATAGAGAGTACTGACAGTATAGTTAAACAGTAGTTGAGAGGGAATAAGAGAGGCTATATTGTAGATGGGTTTGAATGAGTACTAAAAGCTGATGCAGTGCCACTTTATGGCTGATCGAACATTGAAAATACGAGTATGCTTTCAACTTTCCTTATTCCTACTCTTTAATAACTGAATATTCTGTTTAAAGGATTTAAAATAAATTTTTCCATTATTTCGAATAATAATGTTATAATTTTTAGTTTGTTTTCAATAATAACTGAAATAATAACTCATAGTTGAAATTCTATCAATTTAACAGCGATTTCCTCATTTTCTTTTAATTTAAGAGAAAATGTAATTTTAAGAATGGAATATTCACAAATATTCTTTTTAAGAGAATAGAAATTAAAACAGCTCAATCAACAACATTTATCTATATTCAATCATTTGCTTATAGTAATGAAAGCTTCATCATACAAATTCGATAAATATGAGAGAATATATGAAGTTATTCAGATTTTTGAATGGTTTTCATTATTTCCAAGTTTTCTGAGGGATTATCACTAGTGTTTGGATTGATAAAACTAAGAATTTTACAAATATCATATTTATTCTTCCTAATAATAACGTGCATTTTTATAACTTGGATTTATTTGTTTTATATCGTGCGTGTTTATTTGACCAATGTAATAAGTAAATTTTATATTTTTTGAATGAATTTTGGATTTTTTCTACATTTTCGAATCCTATCATATGTAATTGAAATTGATTACAGTACCATTAGTGCCATGTGATATTTTACCTACCATTCTTAAACACGCGACAGCTCAGTTAATTAAATGTAGTCATATATTTTATGATAAATTTAGATAAATCATTATTTAAACTAATAAATGCAATATATATTAATTTCTTTGTTAATTAAATATTAATGGAACTAAAATATAAAATATGTTGAATTAAACTATAAATATTGATAGTGACTATCAATAATTATAAAATAGTCTAATTCAACAAAAATTTAACTGAACATTTAACTGAACATTTCTGATATAGAAATATTGATGATTTTAATAGAATGAATAAGTCAAAACATTTATTAGATCAAATAAAATACATTCAATATTTTTTAAATCATCGTATTTTAAATGTTTTGCATTCAGATCTGCATTCTTGAAAAGCTTATATTTTCACATTTTATTAGCATTAGCTTTAATAAGATAATTTGAGTCATGAAAAGATATAAGAATTGCCTAAAAAATTAAATTACAACTTTAATGAAATATTTCAATTGACATGCGATATATAAATTAGAAGTCGTTAACTGTATTACTTTTATAAGAAACTAATTACTTTCAAGTTCAATCTATCATTTTAACGATATCTATCTATATTTCATCATAATTATACTATTGAAAATAATATTTAATTGATTTAGTTGAGTAGTAATTACTTTCGATCTAAATGGGATATAAAGTTATCTAGTGTTTTCAAATACAAATTTTGTTTTTGATGACAATTTTTAGAGAAAGTTTTTAGAAAACAAGTTTTGTTTTAGGAACTTTCCTATTCTTTGATTATTTGTTTGGCTAAATATTGTGTTTTCAGCTTTTACAATTACTATTTTAATTATAAAAGGCCTGTTAAGAGATGTTATGATTAATTTAATTTTTTATTTTGATTGAAAAATAATTAAATAATCGAAAATACTGTATAATTTTCATATTCTCTGCAATATTCATATTGAAAATTAGATATAATTGTTATATACCGTTAATGAGTTTATGCCGAGATATTCATAATGAAATGAGAAACCTACTTAAATTAGATAATAAAACTTAATGAACTTGATTTATTACTCTAATCGAACTATCCAATGGTATGTTCACATGAAAGAAAATTTCTCCTTTAGAAATTTTCTTGCATACAGAGAAAATTCCAGAAATATAAAAACTCAGAACACTAGATAAATCTAAAAGCTTCGGAAGAAATCTTTATTTTTAATCTCAAAAATATTGGTTTCAATAAAATAATTGGCTAAAATTGGTTAAGATAAAACTGTTTAAAAATTTAAATCTTTTTCCAATTGGACTCATGAAATGTCCAGGATTTTTAACATTTTATGCCAATTGTTTCATTTTAAGATTGCATTTTAATTTTAGAATTGAAATTTTATTTCAGTTTTTAATTCAAATAAAGTTTTAATTATGAAGAATCAAACAAATCAATATAGTTTAATTTTCATTGCTCGCGCGGGGAAGCTTTAATAAGTAGTGTATACTTGTTCGAAGGGAATTTTTGTTATTGCTCAAAAGTGTAATAGAATTACATTTAGTCTTTTATACACTATGGAAGCATCTTTATCTGCGAAAAAATCGCTAAAAATGAACTCTTCAAAAAGTTGTCTTTCCCTAAAATTTTCGAAAAAGACGGCAACCCTTCTATATTTATTGAATAAACTGCTCTTTGAATCAAGATAGATCCGAATACTTTTTTGGAAATTCAAATTTTAATCAGAAATTCAGAGATAAAAACACAGTTCAATGTGAGATTAATTCTTTCTTTTGAATAAAATAGAATTCATCTTAAATATACTTCGATTTCCTTGTTTGCAAAGGATATTAAATGAAATATGAATCAAATAAACGTTATTCGATCTTAAAAGGAATTACTGAAAATCGAGTTCTCTTTACTCAATAAATGAAATTTAAATGAACATTGTGTGTGGTTTTTTTGCTTATCCAACTTATTAACATTTCATTGAGAATAAAATATTGAAAACTTTGAAGAAAATTAGAGTCTGAGTCAAGTTAATCAAGAAAATAGAACTTATTAAACTTTATTTAGGTTTTGAATCAATGAATATTCATGTAAACATATTTCTAATCTGGAGTGGGAAGTAAAATGAATTTTTATGCAACATAAGTTATTAGAAAAAATGATAAAAAAAATGTGGGCAACGAGTGATAAAATTGAGAATCAAAATTTATAAGTTTTCATAAAAACTATGAAAAATTGATTACTACAACTCTATTACATCTCTGAAGCTTAAAATATTACCAAATAGTATGTATCAAATGAGTTTATGCGCAATCGTATAACGCAGTGGCGCATTATATCCAAACTTTTTCGGTGTCTATGTGTATGTATGTGTTTTATTATGTTATAATGTATATGTTGCTTATGCTTTGTGCGGGAGAGAGTCAGAGAGTTCTTCTGTCTAATAGAAGAGTCAAATAGTGGCAGAAAGTAGTTATACAGTTGAAGTGTCAACAAAAAAGTCATTTATTTGATTCTTCTCTGCATAAAATTCAATGTTTTGCAATTTTTTGAAAGTTGAGAAATACTAACTATTTCTTCTGCCATTTATTTGATTTAAAAACTTATTGAATAGTTCGGATAATATGAACGATAATGTATAAAAATTCTAGTAAAAAATCTCAATTTCATCTTGTGTTAAGTTTGGATATTTGTTGAACTATAAGTTATAAGATTGAAGTATATCCTCATAATGTGTATTTCAAAGAATTTAATTCGAAATTAAGTAATTTTATTCAAAAGAATAAAATCATTTCAAGTTAATGATATCGAAAGAAAAAATAATGACAAAAGTATTAATTGAAATCTTAATTAACTTTGGATAACATTACCTGAAACGTTATATACAATCATTTTGTTTTGTACTTTATTTTCCATCATATACTTGTGATTAAGTTTATTATAGATATTATTGTGTAGTGATTTCGGGGTAATCATAGAATACAGAGATTGATTTCCAAACACTACTACATGTATAACAAACTGTAAAAGTGTGCACAACGACTAACATCTAATCTAGATTTTAGGCCTAAATCTCGAATTACTGCTTCAATTCTATCCACAATTATCGACTTATATCAGACAAGAAGAGCATTACTTTATTGTAATCTATTTTTTCTCTCATAATCTTCTTCTTATTCTACTTCATCGCTATCTATACAGTTATAATTGTTGTGTTTTGTTTCTGATCCACATTAATTAAACTGTTTGTTAAAACAATTGACTGCTTATAGACAAGAAAATTTTGTTGATCTTGAAAAAATGATTGACTTTTGAACTTTTAACTTTTGACTATTGAAAGTTTGAATAATTAAACAAAAAATGCCGTTTGATTTGGGAAACGCTCTAAACATTGCTAAGCAAACCGTTGCCCGGTTCAGAACTCGTGATAAATCAGAGTAAGTATTATTTGCCTCATTCAATATAATTTTGCCGTTTGAGAAAACTTTTCATTCAAACCGAACGATTGCTTTTTCATTATTAAGAAATAGAATTTTTTTCATAAATGTTATTCAAAATCATATTTAAATGAAAACTTATGAATATATAAAGACCTTGAACTCTGATAAAAGATCTATTATAACTTTTATTGTAAAGCTTATAACATTTTTTAATCAGATTATCAACTTATACAAAATTTTCATTGAATATCATTTTGACGTTGAATATGAGACTTTTTATACAGAATTTTTTACTTATTGATTGAATCATATCCAAAGTCATATTCTTAGGATATATTCCCATAAAATTCAGTTATAAACTGTGCAACTTTTTATCTAAAGCATGAAACTGTATATATTATTTCAAAATTTATTACTTTTGGATCATGTATTGGACTGGTATTGGAGAAAATAATTGAGCAAAGTTTGAGATATAAAAAAATCAAATAAAATATCGAATCAGAAGCTATTTATCTTGATTTGAAGTATTTTATATTTAAGCTGTACTTTTCTCATCGCTTTTTTAAGTCCAGTATTTTAAAAGTAGTCGTTTATCGAAATAAAGAAAAATATACTTCATTGAAAAAATTCACTGAAATAAAATTTTATCAAACAGTTAATTTTTATTTAAATTATTACAAAATATGTAGTTCATTTGATAGAAAAACAGAAAGATTTTTGTTCGTGAGTTAATTTTCGTATTTCAAAACATGATCAATGTATAGATGAGACCATTTGCATGAAATATTCCCAAAATTTGAACGTTTTCTGAGTTATTTTGACGGAAATTTATCCAGAAGAATCATTTATCATAGAAAATAACAAATAACTTCAATATTTAAAATTATTTATTTATTTATTATATTAAATTAATAGAGTATTTATCGTGAAACAATGCAAAATTATTGTGCATTACATCAATCATCAACTTTTTATTTTCTATTAATTTTGATTATGAATGAAATAAGTATTCCTCTGTATTAAATGCTATTTTCTAACTCATGATATTTAATGAAAGTTAAGGCTTGAAATCAATGGGAATTACAAAGAAAACCTTACATGAATTCAAAGCCATTGCTTTTAATATCCACTGAATGGCATGTTTTTCTTTATAAACTTTACGTTTTGATAGCATTTTATGTTAGTTAGTGTCACACTTTTATATCTATTTGAAAAAATTTCAGTTAAAGCAAGTGTAAACTCTTAGTTGAAAATCATGCTCTGGAATCGAACTCTTTCATAGGAGAAGTTGTATAAAGTTTATTTTATGTCTGTTTAGATGCTTTGCTGTTAGTCTAATGTCTTTTTATCAGAATTTTTGCTTCAAAAGGTTTTCATGTTCTATTGAGAAACGCTTTTCTTTTCGCTCACTTTTGATACAATGATCATTGAATTCGGCAAATAATACATCTCAAATGCTTACTCGAAAGATTCATCAATCAATTCATAATTCTAAGGGAAGATTTGAGATGTATTCAAACAAATCACAATTATTCGATATTGTATTTTACTTTTTGAATATTAAATGAAAATTCTTAACAATTTGATAATTTTATTGCTTTTTAAGACACTCAAAAAATCGATTCCAATTTCTTAAAACAAAAGTTTTCTGCATTTTATGACTTATGAAGTTTTTGTTGCTATACTCTTAAATTTAAGCATCTCTGCAATGATTTGATTCATCAAAAAATTTCCTCCATTATTGCTTAATACTGGGCTATAAAGGAAACGAAAAGCACTTTTCTTACTTACCAGACTCCGAACTTTCCCATCATTCTATCCTAAATCCTCTGTCAAACTTATTGACTTAAACTTAAGACTCTTAGGTTTAAATTTTTCTTATATCCTTACAGTGTTTAACCATGACTTTTAGACTCTGCAAAGCAATAAATAATTAAAGATTATTCTTTTATCTGTATAATTGAGTAATATTTGAAAATGAAACAATTTTAATACCAAGTGTGATATCATTCTACGAAATCTTAATATGCATTAAAGCTAGAATAAAAAAAAATAGTAATATTTTTACTCAAATTAATAATGAATAATACTTAAACTCTATATTCTTAGTGAAAATTTTATTTATAATATAAAATTAAAATCTTAATTTATATTTGATCTTAAAATCCAAGGCCTTTCGACTTGTATTAAAGTGTTTTTGAGTTTTAATTTGAATAAACTAAATTATATTTTAAGCACGTTTTTCAATACCGATCATCCATATATTGTTAATATCCATATCTTTATTAAGTAATGAGGTTTCGTCATAACCACGAATTATTAAGGCTTCGTATTCATACCAATTATCACATTTTTTAATTATTCTTACATTATTCCAATCCATTATATGATTGTTAACATTACAATACAATCAGAGATTTATATTTTTAAATTTTGAATTATGAGCTAATTTAATATTCTCCTATTGAAGAGCAAATTTCAAAGACACTGATTAATTCTTTCCATATTATGCAGCATTATATAAAAGTGCTAATATGTGTTGAAACATAGAATTTTGAATATAAAGTAATATGTTTTTTGTGTTATGAGTTTGATTCTATGTTCACTTTGAAAATTTTTAAATTAAATTCTGAGACAAATTGCATGTTTTCATTTATTGAAAATTTTATATCATATTATGCAAGAATATAATATTTTAGACATTGTACAGTCGCTGTGAGTGCAATATGAAATTTTCTCAATTATTTGTATAAATACTTTCTGTTAAATTCTCATTTAATACAAATGCCTTGAATTAAATAAATAAAATTTAATTCAAAAGCATATTATTTTAAGAAATATTCCTTTCGTATTAAAATTGAATGTCAATTATTTGCATTCTCCCATTTTATATAATGCGAAATTTTATTATTCAATGCAATTAATAAACAATTTATTTGTATTGAGGCCAAGAATCGCTAACCCAAGATTGAGAGTTAAAACTATATTAAAAGTACTGAATATTCTGCTTACTCTTCGCTTCAGTTCCATAGTTGCAAATTGTCATTCAAAGTGCTTGTTATGCGAATGTTTAATTCCCAGTGATATAAATATAGCAGAATAGTAAATAAATCGTATTTAAAATACTATAACAGCTCGACTACTCAATGAAAAATAATAATCAATTTTCATCGTATAAATATTTTTACTTCTTTTGAACTTTTGAGCACTACTTTTATGAGATAACATCTAAACCGTCTTAACTCATCATTATTTTCAGTGTGCGCTGACTTTTATGAGATTGCATTTTCTCCAAATGCATTTCAATGGCCTTATCAACAGTTTCGAATGCGTCTAAGAATTAGAGTAGATTTATACACAAAAGTTCTTATGTATAAATTTCATAAGGAAATAATTATTCAAACTTTTATGAGTTTAGTTTGAAAAATTTCGATCAATAATTAGTTCCAAATACTATCATAATTTTCAGAAAGTTTTGAATTATTAACTTAAAATATTAATTGATTTAATTTGTCTCAAATATTAGATTCCAATATATCATAAGTCATTTCTCTATTCATTCCTGGTTTGTTATTATTATGATTCATATGGATTGAAAATCTTTTCAAAATGAATATTAATTTTTTATGCAGTAACAAAATTGAGAGGAAAAAATATTTCTACTTCAAAGAGCACGGCTTTTATTTGAATATATTAAACATCTTTTGAATGAAAGGATGAATGAAAAAAACATTATTGATTGCAAAGTAGTTTCTAAAATTTACTCTTTTTAATTTGTAAACAGAATTTATTGTAAGTGTTTTTTAAACTTTGTGTCAACACGAATCAGAGATGCGAAAAATAATCTCCTTCATGACTTTTTTTTTCTATTATTCGATTGAATTTAATTTGAAAATCGTTTGAAGGAAACAAAAATATACATAAGAATTCATAAGCAAGGGATGGTGTTGGACCCTATTGTACGAAGCATTGCAAAAGGTTTGTCTTCAAATGTAGAGCAAAAACTGCTATAAATACAGTAAAACTCCAGAATTCAAATATGAAACCTTCTTTACTCTATCTATATAGTAGTTTTTGCTCTAAATTTGTAGACAATCCTTATGAAATGCTCTGTACACTATAAGTTATATCTTCAAATTATAATATGATTCCTGAGTCTTTCACAAGATCCTGAAAAGTCGCTCAGGCTATTGAGACGAATTGGATATAAACATTTGCTATTTTATTCATGAAAATCAAAAATTTATAGAAGTTTAAAGTAGTTTTACTGGCGTATTATTTCCATTTATGATATGAGAGTAGTTTTCTTGTTAACGGAGAAAAATCGATAAAAAGTTTTGAATTCTTCTCTATTTATAGCAAATTTTTTATTTAATGAAAATGGATCTAAATTTGGCTCTTTGTTCAAATATTTCACAATAATATGGCAAAAACTTCATTTTTATGTCTTCTTTTGTTTGCTAAAAATCCAAGCCTTGACTTAACAAACTTATTTTTCATGTTATACTTAACAAATTTGTTTGAGTTGATGAAAAATCTATTAAACATTTTTTCAACGATGTTAATTTTCTCCATTTGACCATTTGAAAGGAATAAGCATTCACTTATAGCTTATATTTAAAAGAAGCGAACTGTTAAATTAATTAAATATAACAATTTTTGATTCTATCAGTTATCTTGTTTTGAATATAAAGTTTTTGCTAAGGACTTATTCCTTTCAAATGGTCAGGTATGAAAAAAATAATTTGAAAAGCAAAATCGCAGATAAAAAGTAACAAAATATCTAAAAATATCTAAAATTACTGTACAGTAATATTTCTTAGTACACTCAATGAATTAAATTTTTCTTTAGGAAGTAAAACAAATTGAGGATCTTTAATATACTGTATTTTGCAAATCGATTTTTCTCAATATTTAAGTGACTTTCATGTTAATCTTTACATGTTAATAATAATTTTGAGGTTTATTGCATTCTGACATTAACTATTTTCTTCTATAAATTATACTTAAAATAAAAAGCCTATTGCTTCAAAGATTATTTAGTTATATAATTTTTTGTATAAGTCAAATGATTCATTTAAACATTTCCAATCAATTTTGTATCCAGTTATATAATTATTACAACTTATAAAATAATTGCATTAAACTTATAGCACAAAATGAATTATAATAATAATTTATGCATAATTTTCTAGTTACTAATGCATTATGAAAATCACATTTAAAAGGAAACAGATTATTATTCAGAGCTGCCTCAGATATGAGAAAAAACACATTATCTAAATAATGATTTTGTTTCATTTCTAATAAAATAAATTTCATTTTTCGGTTAATAATTTTTTGATCACACATTTCTTGCATGAAAACTGTTTTAAATATATTATCATTTCTTACAATAAACAAACATTAATTATTAATTAAAAACTATTTGTTTCTATATCAAAATGAAGATAATCTGCAAATAACTTATTTTAGAATAATTTTGATTGTATTTCCGAAAATTGGTAAAACATTATATGATAGCCATGACAATAGTCTAGACCGTGAAAAATTGATGCTTTTGCCACACCCTTAGTTTTTTGGGTGCAGCACAAAACTGATACGTGCGTAGAGAAAGAGAGAAAATTTGAGCTTTAGTTATGCCGTACAACTCATGCAACACAAGCGATTTTGCGATAATAGTTCAATAGTGAGGGAAGTGATGCCAATAGAACATTATGTTCTACTGAAGAGAAAAGAGAATTATTGCATTAATGCATTAACAGAACGGAACAATACATTAGTGCAAAAGTAATAGAATAACAGAGAGAATAATCAAACTGTTAAGTCAGTTGAACATAATGTATAACATTTTACTTTTTGTCTATGGCTTATCATCAGACAAGTTAGATGTGGGTTAAGGTTTGGTTATCATCATAATTATGTTTCAAATGTTAATATTGATGAGAGAAAGAGAGAGATATATAAAAAACTCAAATAATTTCATGCAAAGACTAATATTTTTCTTTTCATAAATTTTCGACTAAATAAAGTTGTCTTTATATAAAAACTGTCTTCTTATATATTAAAGAGAATTTTATGAATGATCATAAATTTAAATGAAATGTTTATTTAGTTGATAATTAAAAAAAGTACTGAATTTTTTATTGAAAATGATTTTTACTGTTTGAAATGTTGTAAAAAATTTCTTTCTCGCAAACTAAAAAAGTCATTTCAAAAGTCATTTGCATTCAGATTCAATTTTATGTTTTGTTTTCAAGAATAATATATAATAAAATTTATGTAGAAATGATACCCGAAAATGTCACGACATAAGTGCATACACAGAATATTCTTACTTTATGAATAATGCACGCGATTATTTTAATTTCAAAACAAAAATATTTTATTCAATTTCCTACAACAGAAATTATATTTGATTTTTTCTTTTTGAAAAAGTCTTGAAAAGAATGTAAAATTACGAGAACTTTTTGAGAACTTGTTGATGAAAATTAAATAGAAAATAATTACTGTAATTGATTCAAATATATTATAATTTGTTAAAGACTTTTTGCTCTCTTTCAAAATTGTCAAAATAATAGTATTTTCAATGATGTGAATAAACATATGTTGAGGTGACTTAAATGATGAAAATAACATATATCATGAAAGCACAAAACAAGAATTCTCAATAACCTCAGTTAACATCTGAACAGATTCGCTAAAGAATATTATAGTCTGTATTCGTTCACTGATTGTGTTGAATCCCATAGATTTTCAACAGCAGGTGGTTTTGATGGTTAAACTGTTGAATGCCAATTGATAACAATACACGTAAGATCTATATAAAAACAACTTCTATGAGCATTCAGTTTGTATGCAATGAACAAATTGAGAAATTGAGTATAAGTTTAGATGCACTGCAAATGACTTCTCTAATTTTTTTCAAGGGTTATGTTCAATAAATTTCTCAATGAAAATAATTCAATTTCAAAACGAATGACAGCTTATATTCAAAGTTAATTAAATGGTGGTCAAAAAATTCACTCAAGTTTTCATCAACACATTTATGTTCAGCTATTAAATAAAGCATTAGTTTATATTGAGAGAGTTTGAGTGTATAAAATCTAATGCCTTTATTGCTTTAGAACGTGTCCACACGTATTGTTAAACTCATTTTATTGGATACACAATTTACTTCTTAAGCGAATTTATATAAATTGTTAGTATAAAGTGTTATACTTAAACGTAATTTCCTCAACTATTCACAGATAATGATACTATTGTTGACTTTCGAATCGATTTGATCATTATATTATAGTCATTATATTGATTCATATATTATGTTCAAATAGAACCCATATTAACTATCTATACATTTAAAATCACCGATTTTTTAGTATATGTCATATGTCATATGTTTTGATTTTATAAATTTTATAGTTGAGAGACTGATTTACAGATAATTCGAGTAATCATTCTCCTGTGATAAAATCATTTCAAATGAAAAATTATTAATGCATTGATTTAATTATCTTTGAAGAATATATGCATTTCGGAATCAAGGAATCGAAATTCCCTGTGCTTTCAATTCCTCATTTAATGAATATATTCATAATGAGGAAAAATTTAATTTTTTACCGTTGTTCGAAATTTTTCACTTCACATCAAATAAATTATCAATGAATTTGTCTATTTATCTTTAATTTTAAATAATTTTTCGCTTATTTTCCGAAAAATGCATTTAAAATTATATAAATTATTCCATTCAATTAAAATGTTTCTTTCAAAGCTTTTGTGAGATTAGGAATATTATATCAATGCTTTAATGTCATTGTTTACTTTTCCCTTTATGTTAAAGTATATTGAGATAGCTTTAGGCTTTCAAATAGAATTAAAGAACATTAAGAAGGTTTATATAATTTATTTGCAACAATATGTTTGTTAATGTAATATTTATGCTTAAATTTAAATCTGCTTTCCTCTATCAAATATATTTTGAGCTCTCGTGTGTATTGTTTTCGTTGTATTTATAGCTTGAGTAATATTTTAAAAATTTCCATGAAATTCGTCGGAAACTAAGTTTGTGCAAATTTGAAAATTTTGAAGCTCAATTAAAAATAATTGACTGAAATAATAGCTGTCTAATATTCCTAAATTAATAATTTGTGAATGTATTCATTTTGAAACAGACAAAATCATCAATCGATTTTCAAAATTTATTTGGATGCATTATTTTTTGCTAGTTTTGATGGTGAAATAGTTAATACATAATTGATTAATAGATTTGCTTATTTCGAGGGCTACCGATGCTTACATAATAGATATTAAAGTAAGGAATTAATCAAGTAGACACCACCGAAAACCTCCGAAATTCCAGTTTCACTATCTAAAATACCCATTTTACTGCATTTTACGGTATGCACAAAAACTTGTTTTTATTCTCTTAAAACAATTGTGATATTCATTTTTTGCTTAGGAATCATAATTAAGCATTGAACTATTCAGGATTGATAGTAATTTATTTCAGTTAAAGTATGATAGTGAATTAGTGTGATTTCTTTTTGAGTACGTTCAGTATTTAACTCATTTTTGCTATTTTGTTCATAATATTCTAGTGTACAAATAAGCTATAATTTGGAAGCTAAGTTGTTAATTGATTCATGAATTTATTTGATTAAAAGAATTCTTTGAATTTCCGCATTTAACTAATAAACTCTGTTTTCAGTATACCGAATTACCTCACTTTATGTTACATGTAATAATATCGCGAGAGTGCATACCTGTTAAATTAACTCGAGGTATAATTACATGTCACTAAACGTCGAGTTTTATTTTCATACTTTCTATTAAAAGTAATTCCTT
>JAQFXV010000630.1:0-19845 GCA_034694065.1 Camisia spinifer
AACAAAATGTCCTTCAACAACAACAACAATACGTCCTTCAACAACAACAACAAAACGTCCTTCAACAACAACAACAACAAAATGTCCTTCAACAACAACAACAAAATGTCCTTCAACAACAACAACAACAACAACAATACGTCCTTCAACAACAACAACTAAACGTCCTTCAACAACAACAACAAAATGTCCTTCAACAACAACAACAAAATGTCCTTCAACAACAACAACAAAACGTCCTTCAACAACAACAACAAAATGTCCTTGTCTTTCAGCAACAACAACAAAACGTCCTTGTCTTTCAGCAACAACAACAAAACGTCCTTCAACAACAACAAAATGTCCTTCAACAACAACAACTAGAAAACCCACTTCTACTTCTAAAGCAACCTGTAAAGAGACTAATAAATAAAGAGCTGGTTTTTCCTTGATTTGAGCTATTATGAATCGAACGTATTTTACTCGAATTCCTAATATAATGAACTGATTAATAATTTAGCACAAAAATTTTAGTAGTATTTTGCACATGATTGTATTTATTTTTAGAAACTATCAAGTTTTAGATTGTTTATCAATTTGATTTCTTTAATGGAAATGAGTTTTAGTGCGTATGAAAAGTTTTTTAATGCCATAGTTTATTCAAAATTAAAATTATACCAATAGATGTGTTTTGTATTTCTTACTTTCTTGAATCGAAAATTCTTTTTTCATATGAAGAACGAAGAATAATTGATAGCTCAATCGGAGAAAATCGTATTGTCATAAATAATTCTGCTATTTTAAACAAGTTAATTCTTATTAAAAATATCGAACAGACACCTAATTTTGAATATAAAACTAAATACTGAGGCTCTTTTCTTTTCAAAATGGTCAATAGTTCTTCTGTCTTGACCTGAAAACTTATCAAATCTGTCAAGATTTTTGTATCAGGCTCAAGTGTCTAAGTTTTTCAGCAACAAAATATCGATTCTAAAATCCAATCTTAATTAAATCCTTTTATTGTAAACTAAAGCAATTAATTTTTCTTTTAACTTTATTCCTGATTAAAATTCTTGGCATCAAATCCTTGAGGAGATAAGTGAATGGATGTACTGAAAGAAAATTTTTAATAATGGTTTGTCACCAAAGTATAAATTATTATTGGCATTGATTAGCATTGAATGAAATCTTTATTTAAGAGAATTTACTAATTAATAATTTTTTCAAAGCAAACAATTTATTGCTTAAGACGAAGTTTAATTTTCTCGCCATTCATGAGAGCAATAAATTTTAATTTATTTTCTGTTCCACTCATGAAGAACTCGAGCATTAATCTTTTCTCCCATTTCAAGAACTTTTTTATAATTTTTGTTAGTAATTGGGCTGAAGTTCTGAATAGAGTTAACTTTTCTGATCAATAAAACACAATTTGAAGACTTTTAATGAAAGCTAATTTTGTTTAGTTTTTACTTAAACTTTTTACTATATATGCAAATGTTTCACAAAACTCATTAATTCTGGTGAACAAAAGTGTTAACAAAGACTCAAAACAACTGAAAAACTAACAGAAAATATAATTAATTAAGAAATGCAGTTCCAAAAAATTTGGATTCATATATCATGTCTTTCAGTTTGGTTCGGAAATTAACTTAAGATAAAGTTAAATAAATTATTGATTCAAATAATTCGATAGTTTTTTAAGTCAATTAATTTATCGAAGTGTAGATACTTGTAGTCACCAATTGCTTTCATATTTTTGATTTTAATTTTGTTTTACTTTTAGTTTTCGTTTTTGAGCTTCGTTTTACTTACTTTTACTTTTGCTAAAGTAAATAATTTTTAGTTTTATTCAATTAACTATTGCTTTAACTTTTAAAAGAAATAATCGATTGAAAAGATTCTGAAAAGAAGATCAGTTTTATTAAAGTCAACCTTCTCTCAAATCCAATATCGTTAGAGAAACTAAGATTGAATTTCAATATACTTTTATAATAATAATTGAAAAAAATTTCTATGAATCAGATTTTATGGTTGAATTGCTATGGATTTCAAGCTGTAAAACGAGTGCTAATCAGAAAAATTGTTATAAATATTTAAAAACCAATAAAAAGTTTTTACACCTAATAATCTTGTTATTCGTTTTGTTCCAAAACAGATAAACTCATTTCAAAATTCAAAAATGAATTAAATATTAAACAAATAAATAAAATATTTATTTATAAAATGTTTAAACGAAATACAATACAAAATATATTAAAACATTTCTATTAATTAATAAGAAAACAGTTTATAAATTAATATTAAACTCAAGTAAAATAGAAAAACTATTATTTTCTAAAAAATATTGAATAAAATATTAATCAAAATGAAAAACATAATAATATACAAAACAACTGAAAATCTCTATTAATTAAATCGAAAACAGTTTATAATCAAAATCAAACTCAAGTCTAAACCACTGATAAATGGCTTCTATTTTCTAAAATGTCTGGAATCAGGTCTTAATCTAAGAGCTAAATAAAGATCTTTCTTCTGAACCATAACTCTATTCGCGTGTTTAGAGCACAGATCCATGTCTTCAAAGACAGACACGAGAAAGGCTTCGGCCGACTCTTGAAGGGCCAGAAGAGCTGTCGTCTGGAATCGGATCCCATCTATTCTTCTCATGTCTTCAGCTATTTCTCGAACAAACCTCTGAAACGCTATCTTCGGGATCACGAGATGTCTATTCTTCTGGAATCGCTTGAAATCTCTCAATACATGAGAGCCAGGAATAGATCGAAGACTCTTCAGGTCTTCAATAGTTCTCATCGGCTTTGCTGTCGATTTTGGGGCCAATTGTGGTCTCGTTTTAACCGATTGTTTGTCATTTAGTTGTGTCTTATGTTAAAAGAAATTATTTTTCGATTTTTAAATTGAAAATTTGTTTATTTTTATTTTTAACTCACTTTTTGATTAATATTTCTTTTGGTCAATAATTGTTTATTCAATGGATTGACATATTTTTGTGGATTATTCTTCGTTCGCGCCATTAATTAATTAATTTAATTGATATTTAATTATTAATAAAATTAAATCAATCTCTGTTTACATTATTTTTAACTTTTAAAAGTGGTTCAAAAACCTGTTGTTATGACAACGCTTGTATTGAGACATGCGCTAAAACAATTGTTAATTATGTGTCTGAGCCTCTATTGTGACAGATGGCGCACCATTTACTGATTATAGATTTATTGATTTATAATTATTAAAGGGATGGTAGCCATAAGACATTGTAGCTGGGCAGGGGATTTTGATGGTCGGAATTTATAGCTTTTGTAGTGATACATCTTCAAGCAAAAGGTTAGATTTTTATCGCTTCCGGTTTAGGAGTAAAAAATTTTTAATCAATTATTTTTATAATGGAGTCTATGGGAGTAAAATTATTTTCAAAAATTTGTATGACAATGTTCCACGGGGTTTAGCTTTTCGATATTTCACTGAAAAATCGAAAAAAATAGTAAAAAGTTTTTAGATGATTTACAGAGTGGTACTCGACCTTGAACATGTCCAAGCCGAGCTTTGAATATAAAATGGGAAACAAGGGAATGAATAAGATATTACGCACGTATCTTCAAGTGTGATAAATCATTGGATTCAATTGATCAAGCTGAATAGAATGATACCATTTTGATGAGATTCAAGCCAGATCGGGCCACTCACGAGTAACTCTGGCCGAATCCCGACGGGAATTTCAATCTTGATAGAACTTATTCTCTTTATGATCCCGAGAACAATGATATCTTACTTGATAAGATCTGCTCAGAAACTGACCAGTTTCAAGCTAATCGATGAACTTTAACCCTAGATATAAAACTAAACTTGAACTTCATTAAATAAGATTTAAAACGCAAAAATGGGGTAACCACCCTGGATCTCATTCGTGTTTTATATTGAGATCCCCTGACGTTTATAACATCTTATTCTTCTTCGAGTTCTTCTATATCTTCTGTGTTGAAGACGTCCATTAAATCTTTGAATTCACTTTTTAATGATGTTTGATACCTTCCTTATCCCAAATACCATATTATACAAGTCACATGTGAGCACATTCCACAAGTCTTCAGTCAAGATTTACATTTGCACAGGTACATCTTGATTGATTCGTAACCATCACCATTTGGTTTTTTTTAAATCAGGGATTTCTCTTTGAAAATCAGGGATTTCCGTCTAAAATTTGGAGATTTTTCCGTTTTAGTCAAGGATTTTTTTTCCAGGAATTTCTCATTCAGCTCTCTCCAAAAAGAGAAATTTTTTCAGTAATTCCCGTCTGGATCTGGTCAGAGTTGCCCGTGAGTGGTCAAATCTGGCTCAGATCTCATTAAATGTGGTATCATTCTACTCAGCTCAATAAACTGAACGCAACTATGTATCACACATGTGAATTGGTTGGAGGAAAGCACTTCAATCTTCATTAATATGTTTCACCTTTAAAGTTAGTTTTAGTCATGTTCAAGGTCGAGTATCACTCTGAAAATCATCTAAAAACTTTTCACTATTTTTCTCGATTTTTCAGTGAAATATCAAAAAGCTAAACCCTGCGGAACATTGTCATCGAATTTTTGAAAATAATTTCTCTCTCATAGACTCCATTATAAAAATAATTGATTGAAAATATTTTACTCCTAAACCGGAAGTGACAAAAATCTAATCTTTTGCCTGAAGATGTATCACTACAAGAGCTATAAATTCCGACCATCAAAATCCCCTGTCCAGCTACAATGTCTTATGGCTACAATCCCTTTGAAAAGTGTTTGAATAGAACCTAGCGCGCTCCGCGCTCATTTCCTTTTAACCTAGCCTTACTAAAATAACCTAAAAAGTCGATTAGCTGAGAATTTTTACGCTCGAGCGCAGGGCATCGCAAACTTTTTAACTTAAAGAGCCTAATCATTGGCCAAAATAAGTTAAAGGACCAAATAGTTTATTCATTAAAAAAAATTATTATTTTTTCTGAGAATTAGATACACGATACTGAGTATCAGAAATTAATTGATAAATATTAGGAGTTTTTTTAATCCGAAAATAAAATCAAGTGAATTTGAGTGGTGATAATTTTTATTCTCAACCCAAAAACTTTTCATTTTCTCAAAATGTGATTAAGTTTCTTCTCTATTGGCTTTTTTAGATAACCACTACACCAATTTATGGTGATTTTTTTGGCGAATTAAATACAATTTTAGATAATAAATGTCAGAATACTTGTTGTAACAATTTAAACTTTATTTTAAACACATTACTCGACCCAATAGTATATTTAAGACTTAATTAAGTGATTATTTAAGTCTTCATTTCCGGAATTAAACTTAAGAACAGCTGAAATAGGGAGAGATTTTCAATAATTCAAAAAAAATTTTGCGCATTCATTCATTTTTGGAGACAGGTTTCAGAGTTAAAACTTATTGAATATGAAAATTTGATTTACTATAAATTCAAAGTTTTATTATAATAAAAGCTCTGTTATTGTCATTTCAAAAAACTATTTCAACCTAACCATTATTCATAACATAGAATAAAACCACATATTATTGATAAAAAACATTTCATATAGTTATGAAAAATTATTAAATGATTGAAATTTGAAACCAATTTTAAATAAATTGATTTATTTCTGAGTTATGTTTGTTCTATAATATAGTAAATTGTTTTACGTTTTGAAATCATTTTTCATTTTTATTTATCATGAAATTTGATGACTTTAGTCATCAATTTTGTCATAAAAGCACAATTTCTCAGAATAGTACTGAAGACTTGAAGTAAAAAGTTCTATATCTTTGAGAAAATCTGTTATTATTTTGTAATCATGTTTCCTGTGATTGTATTCATTCTTGTGTAAGACAAGAGCCGAATCCAGTGGATTGTATTTGGGGTCAAATAGAATGAACACAGAGTTGAATTTAGATTTTATTTACAATAATTAGGCGTTATTTCGCTTTCATGTTTTTATTTTACATTCCTTTTACTTTTACTATCGGTCTTTGACTTTTATTTTACTTGCTTCTAGTTTTGCTTTTTGACTTTCAATTTCATTGAGCTTTGGCTAAAATAAATCATTTTCAGTGCTTTTCCAATTTTCATTTCAAAAACATAATTAACATCATAATTATCACTAATATAAGTACAAATAAAAGCAAAATCATAAATCCACTCATAAATTGTACACTAGTATTAATTTTGCTTTTGAGAGTAAAAATAAATTAAAAGCAATGAGAAGCAAAAGTAAAATGAAATTGAAAGTCAAAAATTAAAAGTAAAACCTACACACATACTGCCACCCCTGGATCCGGCACTGGTCAAGTCGAACAAATTTTATTCCTCATAAAAAATATATTAAATTCTGGCATAAAACGAGTATTAACTGAATTAAGTCATCAAATATATGGAAAAATTCCATACATATTCACAACAATACATTAGGTGTAAAAGAATTGCAAAAATTTGTCATTAATACCGATATTGAGATTGCCCTAAAAATAGAGCAAAATTCGAAATAGAGCTCAAACAGAATAAGACTTCGGATAAAGTTAAGTCTCTATTCAATAAACTATAAGAGTTTTACTGATGTAAAAATTGATGCTGAGTTTGCGGACTTGTGCTCACACAACATATGATGATTAGAAAATGATGTTCTGATGCACTGATGTTATGCTCTTCTCTATACTCTCTCTTGAATCCCATGCAAACACTTCTCAAACTTGTAGGCATTTCTATAGTAAACGTGTTTCTACTCTAAGCTTATATCTGGCCATTAGTTGTAATACAAAACTATTAACTTTTTCTTTTATTTCTCTTAATTTTTTCTCTTACTATCTTTTTCTCCTCTATTCGTTTGTTTGCAATGAGATTAGGATTCAGTTAATTATATGTCATTTGTAATCGTCTTCAATGTATGTGAAAATATCTGTTTATTTATATATGAAATGAAAGAGAGAAAGAGTGAAAAGTATAGTAAATATTTGTGAATAAAATGATTAGTAATAAGAAATTTTCCTATTATTTAATCATAAGATTATTAGTTTGTGTTAAACTATTGTCGACGTATGTTTATGGCATAACTTCTATCAAAATACCGATCGGTACGTATTTTTTGAACTTTTTCTCTCATATTAAATCATTTGAAAACTTTATTTTATATCAAACTCAAAATCAATGTTAGCCTTCAATCACAGCTTGTATTGAATACTATAATATTTCAGTTGAGTTGTAATTAAAACTCATTTAATAATTGAATGATTAGAAAATACTTTTAGTTAATGTCTAATAAAGAACTATTTTTCGAACTATTAATCTCAAAAACTTTCATATAATAGTTTATAATAAATTAAATGTTAAGTAAAAAGTTCATCTTCAATAAGCATTTTTAAAATTTATGTTAAATGCTTTGTATGTAATTTTGAGCAATAACTTGAGAATAAGAGAGTTAAATATTTCGAACTTTAATTAACAAAATAAGAGCACAAATATGTTTTCTCATTTTGAAACTAAAAAATTATTTTTCATCATTGGTATTATTATTAATTTCGTTTACGTTTTATGAGTTTTTAAATATTTGTAGTTTTTAATTGAGAAAATGTTTTTATAAATTTTTTTTAAGAATGCTTATTGAAGTTGAACTTTTTCCTTTGGTATCAATTAGTGTTAATAATGCTTTTGGAAGTAAAAGTTGAAGTCAATTAAAAAACACTGAAAATGATTCTTCTTATCAAAAGTAAAAGCATTGAAACTTAAAGATAAAAAGTAAAGGATGTAAATTGAAATTCGAAGTCAAAAATTAGACATGAAAGCGAAATAACAATTATTTTAAGACAAGTTATACTCGAGAACCTCTGGATAAAAATTATATTTGATTTTCATAACAGACAGTCAATTAAGAAAAACTCAGAAATTCTTGAAAAATATTCAAAATTATTGATAACCTAAACTACAGAATAAAATTTTGATCCAAGTTTATCATCAGTTTTCAAATCATTTAACCCTTCCCTCAAGAAAAGCATTTTATTGAATGTTTGATAAATAAATTATTGATGTCTGAGATCTCTAAATACGACTCTATTCAGAAATGCATTAGAATAAGACTTAACTGACGTTCAACTTAATTAAAATCCACTTTTGACATGAGATCGAGTTTATTGTCTCATAATAGGAATATTTATAGGAAAAGAATTAGAAAAAGTTTCTCTTTATTACTACAACAGACTGTTTCCAAAATCCCAATTTGTTTCCTTATTTATTACCGCGAATAAGTCGCGAAATACTTCCTGTAATGATGAAAAATTTTATTTATTATGACCACAAACTACTAGCTCTTTAATTACGGACACAGTTAGGCAGGTAGAGTTTCGAAATGTCGAGTTTCGAAATGTCGAATTTCATAATGTTGAAGTTCAAAACGTTGAATCCCTGTTTTATCCACTAATTCTCTGATTCCATTTTTGAAATTCAAAACACTCTGAATTTAAGACCTTTTAATAATTTATTTAAAGATTTGATAAAATAAAACTCAATCAATTAAGACTTTTTGAATGCAAATTATTATTTCTTGAAAATCAAATAATATATTAGTCCTTAGGGACTATACGACAGCTTATGATGAAGTGGTAATAGAACTACATATAATGCAAAGTACAGTATATTTCATTTTCAACACAACTGATTGAGTTATTTTATTTTATCAAATCATTAAAATAAGTTAATAAAAAGTTTAAGTTTCAAAGTAACTTATTTTGAATTTTTTGACAATCAGAGAATCATTGGATTGAAACAGGGATTCACGTTATGAAGTTCGACATTTCGAATTTCGACATTATGAAATTCGACATAACGAAGTGCTCCCTTAAAGCAATAATCGAGTCGAGACTCTCATTGATCATAACTTATTGTTTTCCAGCTTTATATGAAAAAGGATTGAATTTATGGCCTCTTTTATAGAGCATATTCTTAAGGCATTACATATTTTTATTATTCAAGCTCTGGATATGAAAATTATTATCATTAACATAATGAGAGAATATTCTTGTTTTGAGAAAATTCCCGACGGATATGAATTATGCAAAAATATTTGACTGGATTATAGCTTTCATTGAAATTTATGTGTAATTAGAATTGTTTTCTTTCTTTTTTAATCTATTTCTGAATTATTTAGCATTAAAACAAACAGTTGTTCTGCATTTTACTCAACAATTCTTACGTGTGTTTTGAGATCAGAACACAATTTAAAGCATAGATACCTGTGATATATATTATTGTTTTTACTTAATCTCTAGTAATTTATTTCAGTTCCAGTTCTTAATCGCTTATTAAGTTAGAGTCTATTTATAAGTATTGATCAATTCGTATGTAAACTTGAGAAGGATTTAAATGAGAACTAATGTCAAAACTTTTAGATAATTAATTAGTTTTGTTCTGAAAAAAGATTAGCTTTTTTAGTGCAAAAACTAATTAATTAATAATCTTTTCGACTGCAATAAATCGAGACTTTATTCGCACAAATATTTATCATTATTTCAATGAAAAAATTACTTCATGTACTCATTAAATGAATTTCAATTACAACTCATATGAATTCTTTAATAGTATTCATTGAATTCATGTTTAATTAATGAATAAGTTATATATTTTGAGATTTTTATTAAAACGATTTAATATGAGATTTTGAAACAAACTATTTTTATTTTGCTTTCATGTTTTTCATTTTAATTTTCTTTAACTTTTACTCTAGTTCTGAGACTTTCTTTTAACTTTCTTTTACTTTTGTTAAAGTTAATCATTTTAAGTGTTTTCAATTTGCTTTACTTTTAAAATATGAACTAACACTATAACGAAGAGATATAACAAAAAACATTTGAATAACTTTAGTGGAAAAGATCAAGACATGATATTTTTAAAAACATCACTTTTTAGATCTTTATTCAATTTTATTAACCAACAAACTTTTATGTCTCTGAATCAAAGTTAGAACTTTAGGTTTTAACAAATATTTTTCTATGAATACTGTCTTATCAATGATTAATTTATTAACCATTACTTTATTTCAAAATGTGTTTTCAATTTCAAATAGTTTTTATTAAGAGTTAGTCAATGAATCATTGATAAAAAGTATTGAATGGTCAGCAAAAACTTTTTCTCAAAAAATTATGTTATTTAGTTCAAGGATTTAGACTCAAAATTTCATTTATTTCAAGATTTCTCAATTTGTAGTTTAAAACAGTTTGAAATAAAATTCAATGAAGATCTCAAAAATGCTCTTTTTGAAAAACATCATTCAAGTATCAATACTTGACTGAAGTCATCATTTTTGTTCATAATAACCATTAATTACAATCACGTAAAGCACCAATACTTATAATCAATAGATATATAAAGTAATAACAGAAAAAATTCCCTATAATTTCCGTTTAGGCGCGATATTCACTAAAGGAAATGAAGAAATACAGAATGCGTTCAAATATGCACTCAATGCTCATAATCAGAACTCCTCTAAGTTTGAAATCCAGGCTATTATCGATATTGTGGACAGCGATGACCCCTATGTAGTCAGCCGTGAATGTAAGTCATTATTTAAATTATTTTCTCATTTTTATGTCTCGATAATTTGTTTGAATTTTATGGGTTTCTGAAATTCAATGCTTTTATTCTTTGGAAATATGTATGTGTAAAGACATATCCAAATGTAACATAAAATCTAAAGCTATTATTTGTTAAAACTTCTAAAACTTTTTGAATGTTTATAACTAAAGAATAAATATTTATCCTTTTGATTTTGGTTAAATTATTCTATTTTTATTCTCAAAATTAATGTTTTTTTGCTCGAAAATTATGATTTTATGCTTGATATTTATGCTCTTAACGCCGAATTATGCTTTTTATGCTCAAAATTCTGAATAATCCTATTTTACGCTCACCCAAAAAACTCGAAATTATGCTTTTTATTCTCACTCCGAAAAAGCATGAAATCTCTTTTTTGAATAACTCGTTTTGTTGCCTTTGGATCTATTTTAACACATGTTTTTTGAATTTGTTCTTTTCAAGTTTTACTCAAATTTTTCAATTCAAATAATTTTTATTGCACATTAATTGAAAGAACAAATTTTTATTAAAAGATTTTAATATCTTTGAGTTCACAAAAATCATAATGTTTTTCATTTGAAAAATAAAGGAATTCTCAATAACTCTCTAAAAATCTATTTTCTTGTTAACCAGAATTTAATTTTTGTCATTCAGTAACTGAACTAAACTTCATTGTTTTTTTTTGAAAAAAAATACTTAAACACTAGTCTAGAATGTATTTCATTCTTCATTAAAAGTTAATTCGTTAGAAACATTAATTTGAATTCAAACTTAAGTTAATTTTGAAGATTCAGTCCTTCAGGTATAGAAAAGCCATTAGAAAAGTGTTATTCTGTTAGTAACACAACAATACTTTTTCTCTGAATCAAACGCTGAATAACAATAATTATTAATGGGTTTTACAGGTAAGTGAAATAATTAATAGAATATTCTTCAGTCTATTTATTGAGAGAGTTCATCAAATATTCAACTCTTCACTATAGAATTCGCTTGTTTTTCAAGAGAAATACTTTTATTATTAGTTATTTTCAATCTAATTGATCGTAAACTAATACTTATTCGCTATAATGTTTGACAACTTATACTAAACTTTATTATTTATAACTGAACTTTTTATACATTATTAAGAAAATACCGCTTTTATAATGAAATCTAGAAATTCTATCAATATGTCAGTTATTGTATTGAAGTTTGCAATTGTATTAAAATTCCTCATTAATTATGTAGCGATGAATTAAAATATAATGATAAGAATATTTATTAATACTTTTTTTTAATAGAAAATAAATTCTTTTTGAATAACAAAAATACTTGATTATGATTTAGATATCAATTAAAATTTGAGTTTAAATAAGAATCGAATTCACATCTCATTGTCATGTATTTTAATTGTATTTTAATTAGTGATATTTCAGGTTTTTCATTTCAATTGCATTTCGATTTCAATTTTGAGAAAAAATTTCATTTCGATTGTATTTTGATTTTTTTGGATTTTTCTTTTCATTTCTATCTCAATTTCGATAATCAAAACAACACTAGTCTTAAATAAACTATCAAACAATTGTCTCTTTTATCATAACTCGATTTGATTATAGCAGAAAAATTTCTTTTGTATCTATATTTTGATTTATCTGTCACTGCAAGGCAGACATCCGTCAAAAATACCCTCCTATTGGTTCACATTATGAATGGTAATTCAATTGATAAAAGGCTGCATTTTATCATTTATGATCTCAAACATAAGTTGAAAGACAGTTTAGGAAATTCATGTTTTCATGTTATTTGGGAATTAAATAACACATCACACGTACTGACACGTGAGATGTCATGCAATGAGCGCTCAAAACTTGTTTGATTCTATCATAACATAATCGACATTTGAATCCCTTTGAGTTAAGATTCAATTTGAGACAAACTATGCTTAGAAAATGAGATTGACTTAAAAAGTTCTTTCATTTAGTCTTTATTCGAAATAAATTAACTCAAAGTTATTCAGTCTTATATTGAATTCCAATTAAGAGAAAAACATCAAAGAATGTTTCGAAACTTTTAATTTTGAGCTTAAAAAAGTTTTTCTTTCAAATATTCGCAAATAAAATGATTTTCTGTATTAATTTTTCAAAAATTTCTATTTGAAACTGCGAAAAGAGTAAAAAGTTATTTAATTGAAGCTAAATATTTAATTCAATACTCAATGGAAACATAACTTCAATTTGTTGTTTATGTTAAATAACTTTTGAGCTAAAAATTCGAAAGCATAACATTTGCTATCACTTCAACATTAATTAGCATTTAAAGCGATCGCATACATGTTGAGCAATTCAATCCTTAATTGATCATTGAATTTATGACTCTTTACTAGAATTAGAACCAAATTTAGGCCACTATTGACTTATAAAAAATTTATTTCATTAACTGTTTCAATTAGAATACTTTTCTCTATTGCTATTTAATTGGTATTTAAGTCTTGATAACAAGAATCCCATTGAATATTATATCTCAGAACACCACTAAATAAACAATTAGTTCTTTTACACTATGATTGAATCTGAATTTAATGACAGGAGTCTTGACTTTATAGGAAATTAAACATTTTCTCAATAAAAAGCTTGAGAATTATTAACCTTTAAGGAAATGAAGAATAAAATGTTAGGGATCGGGCTTAAGGGTAAAGGAATTATTCAGCAAGTGTGTTTGTCTCAATCCCCTTGAGAATACGTCTTTTTGAGTGAATATGTCTAATTTTTTGTCCCTTTGACCCCCGTTTCCGAGATATGAATTTTTAAATATTTCTTTATGTGTTAAAATAAGATTTTTTCAAATTTATTGTAAAACACATGTAAAAATATCTCAAAATTTATATCTCAGGAGCAGAGTGAAAAAAGTAACATATACTTGTATCAACTCGAATATTGAGTAGATTAGGTGTACATTTTTCAGATTTTTATCCCCAAAGGCTAGGGTTATCCTCATAGAACCCCATGCATAAAAGTACAATTCTTCCCCATTGAACTCAATGCAAAGAATTTTCTAAACAAATTTATTCATCAGGAACTGATAATTTGCGGGAATAAACATGTACATATTTTTGTAGCCGAGATAAAGGGGGTCAAGACAGACACACCCCTCCAATAATTCCACCCTTAAGCTCGTCTCCTACCAGTAAAATTATATGAGAATTCTCAAAACCCCATTCTCAGGTGTTTTTCTCTCAAAACTCTGGCTTTGATAATGACTTGAATTGCTTTTAAGAATAGTTTTTGTGCTTTTTCTTCGCGATATATGCAGTCGACTCAATCTTTTGCTCGAAATATAATTTGATAACATTTAGTGAAAGATAGAAAAAAGAAGGAAAAGGAAAAAATAAATTCAGTTTATATCTCAATCCATATCTTTTGAACAATAAGTATAAATACATTATCATCTATTTTCTCACTCCAACAGATCCAGTCATTTATCAATGCATGAAATACTATACAAAATAAGTTTTATATACCACTAGTCTTATAATGTGTTTTCATATGATCTTTGTTTTCATTTGGGAGCACTTTGTTTGCAAAAAATTCAAATTATTTGAATTCAAAGTTATAAAAGATTCAGATCTTTTAGAAAGGATAAAATTCTATTTTATTCAAGTTTAAGAAACTTCGTGAATAAAATAGTCTTCATAAAGCTTTGAAATCGTGATAAACATGAGATACAGAGTATTATAACTAAAGATAAAATTTGTTTTAATCCTAATCTTGAGTTGAAGTTAAATTATAGTCTGAATAAATTGAATTTTTATTCAAAAGGTTGATTAATTTGAGAAATAGGACAGAACTTTCTTAAAAATGATAAAACTCTCTAATTTTCGACTACAAACACACGAACCAATACCTCCAATATATAAACATGTTATTCTTCGAAAATATTCCTTAAGATTAAAGTTCAAGAAAGGAATTATTTTTAGGACTTCAAAAAGTCAAAGTTTCAGCATTCAGTTAATAATTCAAAAAATCCTTTTTTACACTTTATAAATAGATAGTTGGGGACAACGCTCGAGCTTTTGGCACTCAAGCATCGAGCGCTCCTAATTTCTCACGTTATAACCCGAGTGCTAGCTCTTAACGTCAAAATTGATATATGTTATTAAAAAGTTCGAAAACTTATTCATTTGATTGCAATGCCTAAGAATATACAAACAAACAAAATATTATAAAGAAACAATAGTTCCTTACGAGTAAATATCTAGCAATGTATAATTTTATGTTATTTTATTGGAAAACAGACTCAAATTAGGTTTTCAACCTTGCTTTTGGTTAAAATCAACGTGCTAAACGCTCGAGCCATTAAATTGGTGACTTTCATTTGACTTTATACCCAAAAAATACTATAAGATATAGTTAAATGACAGGTAATGTTACAAAACTCGTCTTCTGATACCACTAATATTCATATAATCCCAATACAATTGGATGTTAGAAGTGCTGCTTCAGAAACATAATCCCTGTCAAGACGTAACAGACTCTGTATACCATTCTATGCAATCTTGAGAAAGACTATGTTTTTTGGGACACAATTCAAAAATCTAAAGTATTTATTCATCATTTTCTTGGGATCAAAGATTTAGAGTCTATCGGAATGTAATAAATCATTATATTTTCACAAAAAGTCAAACGACTATCGCTTAAACATTATATATTTATCGCATTTCATGCCATACAAGTATTGTACTCTCTTATCGACAGTGGATCTGAACAGAGGAGTAAATTATTTGATAAATCTTTTCTTACACTCGAGTTTTCTTCGAATTTAGTAAATAAAGGCTCAAAATATGTTGGTTTTGATAAAAGATTTTTATTTTATGATCAAATATTTTACTAATAATTATATCAATTGAATGTTGAATGAGATAAGGTTTTGGAACTCAAAATTGAAATCCTATTTTTCGAAACTATTTTAGATTTTATGCAATAAATATTAATACAACGATTTTCTGATTGAAATTTAATGCCTTAATCCGTATTAAATTTTTCGTTGCATTAAATTAAATGAATTGAATTGCTTTTAGAGATTAAGTTCTGTTTTACTCTAACTTATTATTAAAATAACTAATAAGCTCAGAGAATAAAATTTTATTTAATATTATTGTATTTCAGATTAACTTAAATTCATTATTTCTGTAGAAAATAGAGAAGGATTTTATAACTCTATCAAAATTTCAATAATGAATGCCTGAGTTTCTCGATAGGAAACAAAATTTTCAATACTTTTACGGAATATGAACTCAAATGTTGAGCAATAAAAATAAATTTCTTTTCTATATAAGAATGTCTTTTTCAGAAGAATTTAATAACTAAAGCCTTTTTAGTTTCAAAATTTTAATTTAACGCTAGAATAATTTGTAAACTTCTTTCTTAGATTTACTCTGAATTATTTTTCTTTAAATATTTTCATAAAAATTATGCAATTTTTCTCATAAAAAGCAAGAAAAACACTTAAGTATGATCTCAGTTATGACTGCAAATGACTTTCTGACCATATCTAACACTTAATGGTCACGTTTCTCTCTATCCTATCTATTAGTCTAACTTCTTATACAACTTATAGTTCATATTCAATAGAAGAACTCTATTTATTAAATTAATTATACCTTTTCTTACTAACACTTCTTCTAAACCTATGTTAGCAATAATGATATAAAAGAATATTTCTCTTCTATTATCGTATGGAATATTCGTTCAAATGAATCGAGTATTGAATAAAAGAAAATTAGAAGATCTTTTTGCATATTTTCTAATTTTTTTTCTAATTTTTAAGCTATATTAAAAAATTGGCGAAATTCGAAATTCAAAACTTCGAACTCCGTTTTAAAATCCTAGATTCTATTATTTTGATGATGATTATCTCATTTTTTTAGATTAGACGATTGGAAAGGAAAAATGCCTTTGCCTTGAAATAAGTTAACTGTCTTATCAATAGTGTTGTTTCGCTTTCATGTTTTACTTTTCTTTTGCTTTTAGACTGAGTTTCATTTTACTTGCTTTTACTTTTCAACATTCAATTTTATTTTACTTACTTTTACTTACTTTTACTTTTTATCTTTCAATTTCATTTTACTCACTTTTCTTTTGCTAAAGTGAATTGTTTTCAGTGCTTTTCAACTTACTTTTACTTTACATTTACTTTCAAAAGAAGAATCAGCACAACTTATCAACTTATGTGTTAGAGTTATGAACTCAACTCCTAAAAATTTACTTAATTTCAAACATAAATATTTAAAAATAATTAAAGGCATTGATTATAAAGTTGCAAATCTTGTGATTAAGAGTTAGAACTATTAATCAATGAACATTTTTTCAATTTAAGTTCTGTTATTTATAACCTAACTTATTAGGAGAGATTCATCAGAAGCGGAGCACGTTCTGTAAAACAATTGTCAGTTATTAGAAGTTTGCCCAATAAATCGATCAGACTTTGAAAGATAAAGCTTATAACTACAGAGTTATTACTTTTTGTATAGTTAAAGCCGCTAAATATACTGCTCAGAGATAAAAATAATGGTTTCGAAGTTTTGAGTTTCGAGGTTTCGAAGTGAAGCCTAAAAATACTTATAATTTGAGATGAGATATGTATAGGCTTGACATAAGTTCACACAAACATTTGTCGACGCAAATGAAAGTGATGAGACTTAAGGAATGCTGCGCTTCACAGAAATTTCAAGACAAGCCATGCATTAATAACATATTACCATATTTTTACATTTAATGTCAACATATTTTGAATGAAAAAAGCAATGCATACAAAACTCTGATTCAACTACAAATAGTGTTTATGATATGAGACAGAAATGTATGTTTCAAATAGAAAATAAAAGCATTTTCTGTAACAAATAGTATCCTATTATGCAATCAATCAATACTTCCTTTTCATATTTGCTTTAAATCTTATAAATTGTATGCTTTTGTCATAAGTTATGACTTGAATTTTGCTTATCTTCTGAATAAATTTATTAAGAATTCATTGAAAACAGTCATTAATTATATTTAATTATTATCTCATTAGTTTTGAAAACATTTATTTTTGCATTTTTTCTAATTTATTATCATTTTTTATTTTTAAAAATTGAGAAAAACTGCAAAATATTACGTGAAATGTGATTCTGAAACCAGTATTTATAGAAAATACTTTCATAAAATTGTATTTATGAATAAATGATGAAAAGTTAGTTCACGTATCAGTGAATAGCAATTTATGAGTGATTTTCAAAGTTTTTTAGCACTATTTTAAAAGATTTAAATTTTTAACTTTAAACTTATAAAAAATTTATAAGTTTTTCAAAGTCTTATACGTAAAAGCTATAGAAATATTACATAAAATGCACAGAATATTCTTTGGATGAATAAAAAATAAATTCCATTATGTATTCACTAGTTTTTTAAAATGTTCAAATTTTTGATCTGCTTTTGAAATATCTTTCAATCAACAAAAAAGCATCAAAATAATGATATCGAGCGTGAAAACTGATACAGAATTTGATAATTAACTTTCGTTATAATACTTATATCAAGAAAGTTAGCATTTTAGTTCTAGACAGTGATGGACGCGCTCTGATCTCGAGCTCACGCACGTAAAAATTTCAGCACTCTCGCTCGCGCCCGGGATATCGAGTTTTTAGCATGTTGATTTCAAGAATGCAAGGGTAAAAATCTTATTAAGGTCTTCTTTCTTTAAAAAAAATTATTTAAGTTGAATAATTTTATTTATAACTCTTTATTCAGTGAAAATTAAGTTAAAACAAATTATAAGCTTTTATAGATATTTCCAAACGTTTTCGAGTAAATCCATACTCTTCTTCAGGGCATCGATTAATGGAATATTTAATTAAGACTGCTTATTAACGAATAAAAGTCATTTAAGTTTTTTAAACTAAAGTTCTTATCACTTTTTTGGAAACAATTGTTATCATAAGAATAATAAGTGTGTTTGTGATAAACCACCTAATTTTTCGAATTTTTTTATCTACAAAGATTAAATTATTTGCTCAGCGCTCGAAAATTAGAAGAGTTCACGCTCTCTACCGAGAGCCGAAGACTCGAGCGTTGTCCATCACTTCTTATAGATCTTTTAACACAATAACAATATTTCTATTGGTTAAGAAAACTTACATTTCCTCAAACAATAAATTTAATGATAAAATTGAGAACTAATTGAATTATCTATAGAGTCTATAATTCATTTTCTGAACAATGAATTATTCGTTTCTCAGGAAATATAACATTGGTTTGACTTCTATTCTGATTGAATTATAAGAACAAAATTTGATAAATTGTTATAATAATTATATCTATAATTGAAATGACAGACAAAGGCTATTGAATTCTTGGGCATTATTTTCTTTTATTTACTAAATGGAAAATCTCTTAAGCAAAAGAAAAATATAGAAATTATTTTTCTTGCAATAAGATTGTTATCAATGCTTAACGTTTGTTATTTTTATGAAATCCAATGATTTTTTGTCAAGATTTTTTCATTCAGTTGAATTAAAGTATGAAAATTGAGATTTATTTAAACATAAGTATTATTCGAGTTAACATTTCAGTCGCACTCTTATTGTCACATAAAGTCTAAATTTATAACAAAAGTGTGAAAACTTCATGAATAAAAGCACTCAAAAAGAATGCATACTTTGTATCCTTACTAACAAATTATGTGAGTCTTTCACATTATTTCTGTAATATTTTCCATGATATTGATATTTCACGAATAAAAATTTGAGTTTTATTGGAATTTTCTCAAAAATAATCTAATTTTTCAATTTCAATAAGAAAATTTTTTTTTGTAAACGAGTAAACAATATCTATAAAGTTTGAAAACAAGAATCAGAATAATATTTAATATTCAATATTATTAGAAATGCCAAACATAATATTCAGGTCATATTTTTTTTAATATCCAATTTTATACTTTATTTTCATTCTTGAAGTCAAACATTCCTTGAGAGAGGAATTTTCGACATAGAGTTTATTGGAAAACTTCATTTAAAATTCTGTTTGATATTAAATATGCGGAAAAATGCAATATAAATAAATTTTTTATTAAATAATAATTTTGTTTTATAGATTTTTTTTATGTCTCACGGGGGCAGTAAGCGAAATGCCCGTCGAGTTCACAAACTTTTCATATTTTGATGAATCAATTGAAGTTTAATCTTATCGAAAATATAAATTCCCCCGCCAAACGGCCGAAGAGAGGTCAAATATTGACCTTTGAACCGAA
>JAQFXV010000631.1:0-19815 GCA_034694065.1 Camisia spinifer
TAACTAATTCTAAAAATGGGTTAACCATTTCAGCAATCAGAGAATTAGGGCATTTAAACAGGGTTTTGACATTGTGAATTTTGACATGTTGAATTTTGACAACTTGAATTTTGACGAAACGAAGTGATCCCATTGCGAAACAATGAGATTATATTTACCATTAAGAAAATTCAAGGAAAGTATTGACGCTTTCATGAAATTTATGCATCAATTTATACACATTTATCTCAATTAATGTAAATAATAACATAAATAGTGAAGTTTCACTCATCCCTTTTCATTATTATGATTAACATTAAGTTTTGATTTCTTTTAAAAATATAATTGATCGGAAATTTTTCCGATGTTTTGCATTTTGTTCAATTCAAACTTTTCGATTGATCTCTACTTTTTTGCATTTAGATATTGAATTAGGTTTGGCTAGTATAAGGGTTTTAACTAATTCTAAAAATGGGTTAATCAATTCGGCAATCAGAGTATTAGAGTATTTAAACAGGGTTTTGACAACTTCAATTTTGACGACTTCAATTTAGACGACGTGAATTTTAACGACTTGAATTTTGATAACTTGAATTTTGACGAAACGAAGTGATCCCAATAAAAGATATGAACTTTTGAAATGATTTGATTATATTTTTCCATTTGTCAGGTCTATGAACTTGAATTAAAGATTCATCATTTTGGAAAATGAAATCGTTTTAAATCACAACAAAAGAATATCTGAAAGTTTTAGTCTAATTTTTATCAATGCATTACATTCTATTGAAAACTTACTTCTTTGAAAATATGAAATGATCAAAAGGCGAACCGAAACCAATACTCGACTGGTATACCAAACTAAAAATTAGTCTGAGTTTGAAGAAAAATGTATTAAAGATAAAAAATCTCATCGGAAATGTGCAAAAATAAATACTCCATTAAGTGTTAGTTATTTGTGATGAAAAATTTCACTCACACTATGATAGATATTATAATAATTAATTGTTTATTCGTTGAATAATAACTTATTTTTGTTTCAAAATCAAGTTTTTCAAATATGATCATTGGGTCATTTAATTATGAATAATTATTTTAAAATAACATCATTTTTTTGCAATTTTTTCACAAAATACTCATAGAATAATTAAAAAAATTGAATAATATGACTGCATTTAAACGTTGAAAGCTAAAATTGAACGTTAATAGATGAATAAAAGTGCATTTTGCAGCCTAAATAAACAATAAATGAGGTCCAGAGGTATGTTTACGATCAACAGTCCAAAAAGTGATAAGAGTCCAAACCAATAGGCATTGACTTTACACATACTATACCAGGGTTTATAAGTGTCTTTAATTATGTGAAGTACATGACTTGGTACTTAGTATATCATATCAAAAGTCAATTTGAAATTTAGTTAACGCTAAAGCCGATTTATAACTTAAAAGCCAAAGAATCCCTTCTATGTTAATCAATTAACTTTAATATTAATGATAATATTTATTATGAATTTTGTTCTACAAAAACTTAGGCTCAATACCAATACCTGTAATTAGAATACAGAGACTAAAAATAGATTTGTCTCTAGGCTTAAACAGAGATGTGTCTCAGGGCTGAACTTATTGATAAAGTAGAAGCAGTTTATTAAATACTTGAGAATATTAGCTTTTTTAGCATTTTTAGTTAATGTTAAAAAAGAATGCATAAAATTAAATGACATTGTACTGTACCATTAAACAATATTAAACTACTAGAAAGAGAATTGGTAGCATATGCGAGCAAAAAAATAAAGCTCGTTAACGTCTTCGAAATTTTTGACTTAATTTATGGAAATGGCTTTACTCTGACGAAATCCCATACTGGTTCTAATGATACTAGTCTCATGTCTGTATCATGTCCAGGGGCCGAGTTTATAGCCGGACACATAGACAGACAAATTTTGAATGCTAATTTATTAAACCATTATTAAACATTTTGGTTGAATGAAAACAATTTATTACTGTTTTCTCATTATTTAATTGATTGGTCTCAAGCTTATTATTATTACATGATTGATATATAGATATTTATAGTAAACTACTTTCTTTGGTATGCTTAAAATGATTTATAAAAGCAATTAAAAGTAATTATTTTTCTTCTTAACTTTCTTTAATTGAAGTTAACTCACGCTTAAGTCATTGAAGATTTTTAGAAATTGTCAAAAATTTTTAGAATACATATATTTTGTTTAAATGACTCAAATTGCTTAAAATCTCCGACAAAATTTAGTTTGACTTCAAAGATAATAATTTATTTTTAAATTTTGTCATCATAAGTCTGAACCGAAGATTTGTGTTGCATATCAATAACATATCGATTAAATTAAAAAAAACCTCTAAACTCACGTTGTCTGAGGTCAAGTTGTAATTTAATTACAGTATTATCATGTGATTGGTTATGAAATAGATTGATATCTAAGATATTGAATACAATTTTAATGAATTACATTTAAAAATCCATTTATCGGTGAACTAATTTCAAATGTTCTTTAAGAATTATTGAGAAATTAAATCCCAGATATCGAATATTTATAGAATAATAATAATAATAATAACGCCTTAAAATAATTCATTAATGTTTGACTTATTTCTAATTCAACCACAAATACAAATGAATATAAAATACAAATAATAAATAAATGAAAAAAGTTTGTCAAAAATGAAGTGATGGCACAGAAAGTCGAGTTATCGCCAATATTTGTCGTCATCAGAATTTATTTCTTCGTTCGAAGAATACTTTGAAATTTGTTGAATCCATGGCTTGTTGATAACAAATCCATTTTCATTGAATTCCGGTTCTTCACATTCTTCTTGATTTATAGCTGACAAATATCTAGTCGAAAGACCCATTTTTTGAATATTTCTGTATATTTTATTCAAATATATCTGGGATAATGTTTTAGTTCGAGAGAGGATTGATAAAAGTTGTCTGTGTCCAAAAGTGCTTCTTAAACAAGTATAACTGACCGCATAGTTATCATAATCAGTCATTAGTATCAAAAGAGGTTGCATTGGACCAAAACCAGTGCCTAATTTAAAAATAATAACATATATTATTACTGGTACTCAATCAAAAACTTATTTAAACTTAAAATCCTTAAAATAATCGATTTTAAACGAATTTCTAATTCATAAATCTATTGGCTCATAATGGAAAAAACAAATTATTGGCTCATTAAATAACCTTAAAACGAAAGTTAGTCTCACATTTATAGAAAGACTATAGATATTTCAAATGATTTATGGTTTTCATTTTTTTGTTGTTGTGTAGAAAGAACATACTTTTTTCATAGAATGTATAATTTGTTAAAAGTAATTTTGCTATAAATTTTTTTTAGCAAAATTAGATGAAAGAGTTGGTTCGAGAACATCGTTACAGAATAAAAAGAGAATGTCTTGAAGAAAGTTAACATTCAGAGCAATTTTTGACCCAAAAAGATTTTTTCGTGATAAAAGTGTATGCATATAAGTAAGAGCTTTAGAATCTTTCGAATAAAATAAGGTTACGAAGAAAGTCATGGAAGGCCTGAAATATGGGTTATGGGTTTACTCAATTTTAATAATATAAATCTTGAAAACGGTATTGAATTTGATATTCGCCACTGTATCAGAACTCTATTTCAAACTAATAGTAATTTATATTGAGATCAAATAAGACAGATTTCACTGCAAGGATTGTCACAGCAGGCGATCCCAAAATTGATTCTTAAACTATCAATCATTGATGACAACTGAATCAGATCAGATCCATTCTAGCAATAAATTATGCAGTTTTGAAAGAGATACCAGAATCTCATACATTATGTGAAACTTGTTGATTATTATTTGTTGTTGAAATAAGTTACCAAAAGTGTTAATCAAAAGAGAATAATTAAATTAGGACACGATTTTCAGATTTAACCTTTACTTCAGTCATCATTCAAATTGATCCGAAATCACACAAAACAAAGTCTATTTAAAATATTTCAAATCAAGTTGAGTTTAATCAATAAAATAAATTGTAAAACTTGATATTATTCTCAAACCAGTGTAAGAAACGACAACTCCGACTTCTTTGAAAAAGCGCCAGGAACACACGCCGACGCCGGAGGGCGCCTAAATACTCCTCACAACTACCAAAAACATATGACAAAAGTTGTATTATATTTCAAAATCTCTAATGAAAAACACACGCTTTTCAGTCATATAAATTATAACAATTTACGAAATGGATCGATTTGTATTCAATTATATCGAATGTGTTTGAAAAAAGCAGCAATAAATCAAACAAAAAAGCTTGTCTATTATTCTCTATTAGACTAGGTTTTGTTCGCTACGCGAGCAATAATAAAACCCATTAAAAATTTAAAAGTTTGGGTTCGACTCGTGTTCGGCCAAATTTAGTTCGGTAACTTTGCCTTTGGTCACTTTTTTGGAATATTTTTTCCTTTGTGTTCTGGTTCAGGTCATACTGGTTCTAATGATATCGGTCACATGTCTGTATCATGTCAAGGGGCTGAGTCCAAAACCGGCCGAAACAAACAAACTTTTGAATAATATAATATAGATGAGGAGTCATTCCTTTTTTGAAAATATTTATTATTATAATCAATACTGACCTCTAATTTTATTGCTTTAGAACACATATAAATACGATAAAAACTTAATAAAAAATCGCTGAAATGTAATCAATAATAGTTTAAGAGATATTTAGTTTTTTCAAAAATGTGAGGAGTTTGGGCTCGACAGTAAAACGCCGATTTTTACGCCACACTCCACGCCTGAAGTATTTGACTTCCGCTCGGCGTGTCGTTCCCTAAACCAGTGGAAAGTATGTTCTATATAATGATCGCTGTCTCCAATACATACCTGTACAGTACACGTAATGCTCAAATAAATAATGCGAAAAAGATGGGTTTATCATAGGCTTTAAAACGATTGTGGATTTTGTTTAATAACTTGACCTTTGAGTGAAGCCTATTTAACCTGACTTACCCTAATTATCATATTAGTTTGGGTTTCCCTTCGAGGTTAGTTTATGACAACTTTTCAAGCATTATATGACTGAATTGTGAATTATGAAGAAAAGACTTGGAAAATTGACAGATCATTTCTAAGTGAGAGTCATGTAATAATGAGAGAACTATTTTAGACCCTTTGAAAATGCATAGATTCACAAATGTGAAGATAAGAATAAATCATAGATTAATTAATGTCTAACACTGTAATTATATTTTGAGGCTTTTCCCACTATTTTTCAAAGCTGGAAAGCCATAAACAAGTTGAAAGCACGACTTGAAAATTTCGAAAACAACTAATCGAATGATTCAATAAAACAAATGCTGAAACCCTTTCATTAATTTCCTATTCGTGTATTTGAATAATTTTTTTAGAAATAAAGTTATACAGGGTAGGAAATAATGACTGACCCGTGCCCTACGGCAGAAACCAATATAGTTAGATAAAAACCGATTTCATATTCAGATTCTACACCTAAAATTACATTAAAATGCATTCAAAAAGTATTAATTCTTCAATATGTTCATTTCTCAATTTCTGAGTAAATGATTCCTAAGCCGATAATTCTCTGATCTCAACCCTGCTCAACGCATCGAATCATTTATTTAGGATGAAAATAAATCAATGATGATGGCTAAAGATCCTGTGTATCGAAATTCTTATAATATTAAGCTTAATAATCTGTTTTAACTCCTCTTCAAATCAATAGACAATTGTTTGAAATCTTATTACTTTGTTATCCAAAAACGTCTAAATGCTGTAATAGGAACTGAAGTTCACAATGATTATTGAAATAAACTTTTTAATGTATTTTTAGGTGTAGAATCTGAATATGAAATCGGTTTTTATTTAACTATATTGGTTTCTGCTCTAGGGTACAGGTCAATCATTGTTTCATACCCTGTATAAGCAATAATCAAAGTACAGTCTGTTCTCAGTTTAAACGACTGAATCTCAATGTTCGCAAAGGATCACAAGGAATCTATTTTGAACAGACTTTCTCAAGGTGAGGGCCTAGGGGGCATGGACGCCCTAGAATTTTGAGAAATCGAAAATGCAGGGCTTGGTCCTCCCCTTTGCATCTCAATGAGATATCAAAAAGCTTTAATTTTTTTAATCAATTGCATATTTGTGTCGACAAAAGTCAAAATTTTGTTTTTTCTTTACATTAATAATATATAAAAATAAATAAAAATTTAAAAAACAAAATTTTAAAATTTTCTGAATAAAAAATATATTTTTTTGAACACAAAATCCAAAAATATAGTCGATTATATCCAGTAAATTTATGATTCCCTTAGATTTTAAGAATTTCTGGTTACAAGCCTACCCTAGAAAATTTTGTTGGGAAGTCTAATCTATATTGTAAAACTAATTTTTGCCCAAGACTTTTCACAAATTAAGGTTAAGATTCTCAGATACTTTTCCTCCGAAAAAGTTTCCAAAGAATTCACTATTAAATGACCCAGAAATCATCTTATTGATTTGTTACATATTGCTTTCATAATTAGGCCCATCACTCAATTTCTGTTTGAAAACTACTAGCACTTTGAAGTTGTTAATTTTTTCCAATTAATAAGATTGATGGCTAAAGGCTAGAATGTTTAATGATTGAAAAAAGTGGTTTTTATTACTTTTCTCTAGTATTTGTTATTTTCAGAATTCTATTATTACTGAAATTATCGTCGCTAAAAAAACTTGAATATTGAAATTGAGCTCAATGTTTCACTAACTTTATTATTGAAAATTACTGTAAAAATTTCACTTTAAAATTTTATACAATTCCATTCAATCTTAATTAAACTTAAATAAAATTGGTTTATAATATTTTAAAGTTTTATAGAAATGAGGAAAATATAAATAATTTCTTCTTAAAAATATAAAGTAGGAAAATAATGAAATGAATAATAGGGTGAAGAATAATAAGAATATTTCCATTCATTATAAAAAGCATTGTGACCATAACTTTAAAAAGATTTCGGCGTTTCTGATACGCCAATTATTTTCAAAATTGTGGACTGTATGTGGACTTTATATACTGAACATTGAATATTCAAAGAGTGTAATGTTTACCATTCAATTTTGGTTCTCAGAATTTTAACAATGCTTTATGCAAAATAAAATCATTATAATTTCAAATAAGTTTGAAAAAGGGAATATTTTTATTATAAATATTTAATTTGATAGTTAGCTTATACTGAATTACATCTACAGGTAAAGTATAATTAAATTCAATGCTTTATTATAGCGGTGCTAAAAAAGTTATAAACAAATACATTAATCTTTATATCACGACTTCGGGATGACATGAATGTTAACTATTAATGGCATTATTTTTAACTCGTGTAATTCAAGGACTTGTAATTCAGATCTTATTTTTTAGATTCTTTTATAAAATTTAGGATAGCTTTAAGTTAATAACATCAGTGTATTATTTATAGCTTTTTCTTAACTTATATTTATTTATTCATTTTGTGAAAATTAATTTATGATTTAATTTGTTTTGAGATCAGGAGAATGTTTAATAAATAATTTCATTCTTTAATGACAAGTACATTACCGACGAAAAAGAAATTTTCTAATCAACAATTATATACTATTAAATTTAAAATTCAATTCATATAAGTCGAGCATTTAATTAAAACAAAAGTTTTCATTTGAGCAAAATATAATTTCATAGAATTTTCAAAGGATAAAAAGATCAAATTATTCAACACCAGCAAAGGTTTGATGCTTTAAGTGTGCGAACATTAGTATATTAGGATCAAATCGGGATCAAATTTTTAAAATCGATTAAATTTTTTAAAATTAATAAAAATTAAAATGAAAGAAAGCCTACTCTCTTATACAGTATCTCAAGATTATATTAAATATAACGCTTCAAACTGAATAATAGGAACTTGTTGTGGGACCCATTCATAGAAACAACACTAAGTAAAACATAAATTGAATTCTTGGTTGAGTTCCAGTCATTTTAATTGATATGATGTGTTCTGAGATTTAATAAAATTGAATCTTTCGATAAATAAACTGATAAGTTATAAAATGTAATTAATGAAAGAATAAGTTGAATAAAATGGAAATATGAATGAAAGGGATTTGGTTTGTAATGAATGATTAGGTTCGGTTAATCAGTGAAGGGCAACAACTAATTTATAAAAACGGATTTCTGTATCAAATTCTTTGATAGGATGAACTGTTTTGCAGGATAAAAAGTTCAATCGTTCAATTTTTCGAACTAACGGAAAGAGACAATAACTTCACCCGAAGATCAAAGTGGAAGGTGTCTCAAAAATTTCTTAATAATAAAACTTATACTGTATTAAACTTAAGTTAATATTATAAATGAAATCATGGGAGAGTTTGTGTGAGTAAATAATAATTTAAGGTCAGTGTTTCTGTTAGGGTTTCACTCAGTTTCGGAACACTTAATATGAGTTTGAATTGAGTCAATCAAGTTATGAATATTCGCGATACAAGTATTCAAATTTATTATATAGAAAAATCTATTGATTTATCAGGTAATTCATTTATACATTGAAAATGTAATTAAAAAGAGATAATTTAAAAAATAGTTATGTTAATGCTTTTTATCGAATGAATTCATGCATCGATTGAACGATTTCGGTAATTATTACTGTATAAAAATAGAAAATGAAGTGAGAAAACATTTAAAACTTTTTATCTTTGAGGGAATTTGAAGTCGACTGTGTTAATGATCACTAATTGGAAGCCGAAATATTTGACTGGTATTAACTGATTATTTAATTCAAATAAAACTTAATTTATATTTAATCGAATTCAAGCTTAATTTTGTTCAAAAATATGATGCAAATTAATTGCATATAAAAGTATAGAATGAATAGAAAAAAGGTTGCTTTGTGTGCTTTAAATGTGAGGATCTGTTAATTATTATTTAATGTCTAATAGTTTGAACTTGACCTTTACTCATAGAAGAGAAGATCACGAAAATTTGAAAGCAATAAAAGTAGAGTTAAAGTAATGTTAATAAAAGTATTTTTCAAGGACTAAATAGTAATTATCTGGTGTACACATCAGTGACTTAGTGACTGACTTTCATCGTTTGGCACAAAGTCAAAGTCAAAGCGATCATCTTTTCTTATTGTCTTCAAACCAAATCTCATATTAAACTAAAACCTTATGAACTAAAAATGAGACCAAACAAATTTCTTTATTTTAATATTTGAAATTTGAAAAGGATACTAACTTATGATACTAATGGGCATTAACTCCATTTTCACAAATCGTCATTTTTGGGCACAAAATTTGTTCTCGAATTAGTTTATAGGAAAGATTCATTACACATATTTTGTAATTTACCTTAAATTTTCTATACTTTTTCTTTTAGAGAACATTTATTCCATAAACAAGTTCTATTTTTTGGAACAACTTTATTGTCTATAGATTAGTGATTGTATGAATTAATTTACACTTCTTTACTTCAATAAATGCCTTTTAAATAACTCGTATTGATATTTAAAAATTTCGCAATAATCTGTTATTAATGAAAGTATGAAAAAACTTGTTTATTTTTTTTTCAATATTTGGATAATTGATTAACTGAATGAAAACATTTATTATGAATTTTGGCACTTAAACAATGAAAACTACAATTTATTATTTCAAGGACTTCAATGAATTATTTTTTTGATAATTTTGTTGAAATATGAAAAGAAAATTCTCAAATATTGAATTTGTATAGAAAAGAGTAACCAATAGATATACTATTTTTAGAATCAAGTCTATTATTAAAGATCAATCAAAGTGAAAAACTTAAGTTTTCATATCATATCAAAACTTTAAAAAAATTAAGATCTTTTACTATATTCTTTGATTCATTCTATCTGAACAGCATTTTATATATGAATATTATAGTTTGTATAATAACAACAGTAAAAATGATTGTTTTGGCCCAATTTTATGATTGTCAGATCGAATAAATCAAATCTCTATTTATGAGAGAAAGCCTTAAGAGTTTATTCAAAGATCAGCTGAAGTTTAAGTTCAATCATAACTATCTTTGGCTCTGAATGACCTTTTGATTGCCTTTTCTAATGTCGAGTTCATTTCAATTAAGTTAAAACACCTTAAACTAACTGTATTGAGTATACGAAATGTATTTATAACTTATCCTAGATTTTCAATATTCAAGTGAATCTTCGTTTAAAACTGTACTTTAGTTCGAGTATAAAGTCAAGTCAAACAATGCTTTATTTTTAGTATAAAAATAAATAATGATCGGAATATTTTCAAACATAATCGAAGCGGAAATTTCTGGTTTATACTGTACAGTACAGTACAGGGGAGAAAGCGACCTAATGAACCAAAGTCAGGGATTTTTTTAATAGGAATTGACTATTAAAAAATCCCTGACTTTGGTTCATTAGGTCGCTTTCTCCCCTACAGTTTGAAAATATTGACTTGCACGGTTTTTGGCTGTTAAATGCGACTAAATGTGGATATTTTTCAATGAAAATTTTTGTGAATAGGCAGTACTTTGAGGCAGCACATAATACCTGAGAAACACGATCAAACACAGAATTGTTCAAAAGTTAATGTAGGTAATTCTGTCAGAGAATCTCAGCATAAATTTTCAAATTTTGATGATTTGAGTCAAAAGTAGACTAAAAATAATTGGATACGTGTATTTTTGATTGGCTAAAAAACTCTCATTATAAGAGTTACAGCCTCTCAAACTTGAAATATTCAAAAATTCAGATTCTTATAACTTAGATATTTGAAGACATATAATTATGTAAATACCACCAAAATGAAGCTTTTTAGATGCGTTTCAAACTTGCTCTTCAGAGTTTTTAATTTGCATATATATTTTTGACGTTATTCATGATTAAGATAAATACCTTTCAAGTTATTGAGTTTTTTGTTTTTTATTATTTGAAGTTTAATGTGATAAAAACTAAATAATTTGAAAGGTATTTCTCTGAATCATGAATAACGTCAAAAATGTATATGCAAATTAAAAACTCTAAAAAGCAAGTTTGAAGCACATCTAAATAGCTTCATTTTGGTGGCATTAACATGATTATATGTCTTCAAATATGGAAGTTACAGCAATCTAAATTTTTGAATATTTCAAGTTTGAAGTGATGTAGCTCTTATAATAAGACTTTTTAAGGCAAACAAAAATGCACGTATCCAATCATTTTTAGTCTACTTTTGACTCAAATCATCAAAATTTGAAAATTTATGCTGAGATTCTCTGACAGAATTACCTATATTAACTTTTGAACAATTCTGTGTTTGATCGTGCTTCTCAGGTATTATATGCTTACCGAAGTACTGCCTATTCACAAAAATTTTCATTGAAAAATCTCCACATTTAGTTACCTTTAACTGCCAAAAACCGTGAAAGTCAATATTTTCAAAGACTGTACATAACAAGTTAGTAAAATACCTGTAAATTACTTCTCTATTTATGTTCAGTCCTATTGTTTTTAAGTCTCTATTATTAATTACTACTGTATATAATCGAAATTAAAAACAGATATATTGAATATGAATTCATTGTTTATCTTTTATCAAAATTAATTATAAATTTCGTCATTAGAATCACTTTAATTGAGATATTTTAAGCTTAAACTTGAGTTGTTTTCCGCTTCATTAACATGAAAAAGTATAAAAAATTGTTTTGAATGCATCGCTTGAAGACATAATTGGCGTGAACTCGACATTGAAAATAACATTGATGTGAACTCTCACAGAATGATTATTAAATATGAACAAGAAAATCATGTTTTTTGTAAACCAATAGTGACTATTATATAACTACTAACTTAAGGAATCATATAATAGGGGAATCTTATTATAGTCAAATCAATTAAAAACTGTATATTCAAAAATCAATAAACCTGAAGAAAAACTAAGGTTTTTATCAATTAAATTAAAATTAAGGCACAAATCAATGGTAAATACACTTGAAAACTATAGCTTAATCATTAGTTCACACATTTGTTAAACTATTAGTCATTAATTATTGAAATTTAAGCCTTAATTTAAACATTAATTTAATCGATTTATTTATTTAGTGAACTATAGATACAGTTTTTAATTGATTTCACCATAATAAGGTTCCCTATTATATCATTGCTTTTATATTCAACAACAAATAAATTCGATTGAATATTAAGAAAAAAATCGATTTTTGGAAGATCAATGAAATAACTAAATATATAACTACTGTATAGCAATGTAAGCTTATGTCTAATTTAACTTCAATAACAAATTTCAATTGTTAAACAGAAAAATTGATATTAAAACTAATGGAAATGTGACTTAAAGGTAAAAAAAAGGGCAAAAACATATTTTTCCAAATCTTAAATTCATGAGAAATTTCAAGAACAAAAATGCATAAACAATCACTTGAAGGGGTATTTGAATTAAATAAGCTATTATTATACTGTGTACAGAACTATTATATGAAAGGAAGTGTAACAATGCTATGGTATTGCTCAAGGATTTATCTAAAGAAAAAGATTTCAACCATTAAAACGGCAAAAAATTTATAATAATAATATAGAGAAAATTCAATAAAAACAAAACTTTTGATGCCAATAGGTTTTTCTGTTCTGAGAAGTTGAGCCTTTTTATATTCATGAATGAATAATAGAAGATAAAATGATTGATATTTAATTTAGAATTTAGAGATTGGCAAAGATATAATTAGAGACAATATGAAAGTGTTATTTTTCTAGACAATGACTAATATTTAATATCCAGACAACTCTTTAAATTCGTCGTTAGGATTAGTTTTCATTGCCTTCAAAAATAAGATCAGTAAAACTTTTTATTTTCAGCTAATTTATAAATTATGTAATTTTTTATGAATAGAATTCGGTATTGTTTTTGTCTCTAGAATTGACGAACTTGAGCAGCCCCACAAACTTTAGTGCAACATAATATTCGACGTTTCATTTGAATTATGATTTTTTGCCGTTGTATTTAGATTTCGCTCTTATATGCAATTCTTTTGAACTTTCGTGTTTTAATTGAATTTTATTAATTTATTTTCCGGTTTAGATAACAAATCGGACTAAACCAGTATTTAAAGTATTTAATTTTTGTTTCATATTTTCATTAATTAAATTCTGTGACGTTTACAACGAAGGGTCTCTTTAATAATTAAATGAAAACTAAAGTTACAGATAAGTAAAAAGTAAAGCGTAATTTCTATAATAATATCTAATATGATAACTTTTTTTGTGTAATTTAAAAATTTGTTGATTATAATTAATAAATTCATAAAATAATTAATTCACTGATTGAAAATAGAATATATAGATATTTTGAGTAAAGTGTTAAATCTAAAAACCTTGGCATCCACTAAATGATATTGCGATAAAACTTGACTTTACATTTGATTTTAGCTGAGCCTTCGAAACCTCGTAAAACATTAATTCATTCATAAGATTTACATAATTTTATTAACTTATTCAACTATTTATCTGCTTTGGTTAATGCAATTTTTTTTTAATAAGATAAGATTTAATAAATCATTTCATAATTTCGAATGTAAATCCAGTATTTTTCAAAATTAAAATTATATAAACGTATAATCATTTAATGTAAATCAGATAAAACATTTTGGCAATAAGTTTAAATCATTAATTCAATGAATAATAACTGTATATTGAATGAACAATATTAGACTCACCCAAATAAAGCTGAGATTGCCTTTTCTTATCAGTTCTTATTTCATTTTTTCTTGTACTAAATAAATATTGAAAGAAATAATTACTATTTTATTGGATTTTATTTAATATATTAAACTTTTTAAATTGTTTTAACTTTTCAAGTTTGAGAATATTTTCAAATTACGCAATCAATAAACAAATCAAAACAATTGTTTAAGCTATATATTATTCTCAAATATATTCAATTTAAACGAAATTATAATCAGAATAACAAATGATTTCTTATAAATCCCTAAATATTAGATATTTTTGAAATACTACTCAATGTTTCAGTTTAATGAAAAAGGCTAAGAATTGTGTAACCTCAAAATCAAAATCGTGCGAAAAAAATAAAACTCACGTGAAAACACCTCTTGCAAGTGGTTCCAGAATTTCAGTGAGAAAATATTTGTGCCCATCAGTGGTCACATTTTGTCGAATACAATCTGATTCAGTTCGATCCCGACGAATAACAAACCAATCGCCCAAAAACTATATGCATTTCATAAAGAATATATTTAATTTATCCCCATTTACTCAAATAAAATACTTTTTGTTTGTTTATTGTCAAAAGTTTATCCTTTCTCTAGGATTTAAGTTTCAAGATATTTTGTTTGTTTTTTCTTTTGAAAACAATATTTGATTGAATCATTTGGAACCTAACTTTATTGTTGATTCTTTTTAAAAAATAATTCATTGTTTCGCAACAGTTTCATAATTGGAATAAATCAAAAATGTGGCAAATTTATAATTATTATAATAATAACTTATAATACTTCAAAATATTTAAAACAAACTTAATAATCAATTATCGTGAAAGTTGTGATTTTTAGAATGATATTCATTGTATTTAATGAATGAATTCAACTTAACTTTATTTGCGAAACTCAAAAACGCTTTTTGATTGATTGATAATTAGGATAATTCTAACTATGAATGCATTTAATTCTATTCTTTCTTATTATTATTTAAAAGTAAATTATTTGAATTATAAAATGTGAAAAATATAATAAAGGAAAAATAGATTATCATTAATCAGCATTTAGAAAAGTAAGTCAGAAAATGTTTTAGAAAAACTATTTTAGCGATAAAGCACTCAAGGTTTGAGATTAAGTTCTTGAGGTCGGATTCCTCAAGGCTTACAATTAAATGATGAACAATTCGATTTTTAACCTCGGGTTTTATGGATTAATACACTTTAACTTAAATTTAAAAGAAATTAATTTTATCAAAATATATCTGATGCATATCAAGGAAAAAGTGAATTCGAAAGAAAATAATTTTGATATTTTAGAAATTGAAAATTATATAATTGGAGGTAATCTTTTTTGCATAAAGATTTCCTCTTTTAATTTTGTTATAAGAAAACTTTTCAAAGAAATGATTAACTTTTAAGGATAACGGATCGCAATATCGATTACTTGTAAAAATGACAGTAATTGAGACAATATTTATAACTAATAATAATTGAACAAAAAGTTTTTTGAGTAAAAATATTTATTTGATTTATTAATTGAATAGCTTAAACCCCTATTTGTTTAAATTTAATAAATGAATACCTTATTGATATTGAAGGTTGATTTAGGTTTGAGAAGTGGACACTGGCCTGCTTTCAACAATAGAGGTGTCGTCCATTCAAATGCAATAACAGCCAAAAGACTTATCACAACTATTTTCCGATACATAATAACTTCTATTTCACAAAATGATAAAAAATAATAATATATCTCAAGGCTCTTAATACGGGTGTAAAACCAGAGTTAAAAGTTTTTATTATAAAGAGAGATTTGTGGTAAAAGACACAACCCTTTCAACTGGTGGAGGGATTTCAATTCCAAGGGAAACCAGTTATTCAATACACTTATGTAATAAACATGCCGTTCAATTGCAGATATTTTTCTAAACTTGTGCTCAATTCTCAATTAGTTCTTGAATTATAGTTAAAGCAATTCAATAGCTGGCGCTTTCTATTAGATTTGCAAACCATTATCAATAAGTTGACAACTTCTAAAGTTATGTAAACCTAATTTAATGTTTATTTAACTTTCAAATATCCTTTCATAAGTTCAATGAATGGTTAAAAGTTAGCAACTTTTATACTAATATGCATTTAATCATTGACCTCTATTTTCAGCTATTATTCAACTATAACTAACAAATCATTAAACTATTTATTATAGAAACTGATTTTGATTAGCATTTATATGGAAAAAAATCTACTTTTGTGCAAAAAAGGCGTTTCCGTTTGTAATTTATATTTTTATTATTATGAATACTATTCTAATAGCATTATAAGCTATATTTGAATGTAAGTCAATAGTTATTTATTTACTCGAAGGTGTGCCTCAAAATAGATGGTTTAGGGATATTGACACTTGTAATCATGATTCTAATCAATTAGTAACAGACACTTTATTCTTAACATACAGACTAGAGTTCAAATAAATTGGAAAGTTTTTCTGATCAAAATAGGCTTTCATTGGGAGAAACACTTAATTTGTGAGAAACCACTCAACTTGAATCACATTTAATGTAATCAATAATAATCAAATTATACAGTAAATAATTGAAATAATTTCGTTCTTAAAACAGTTTTGTTTGATCTTATTCGTAAAATATGAATCAAGTTCTCCCCAAAAACTAAAAATAGTGATATCGAGTTATTCGAGATTACATTCGAATTTTGAATGACAATATTTTTCAAATTAGTCTTATTAATTTGATTAACTTATATTCGGTTATTATATCTATATATATATAACTAAAGTTAGAACTTTAACCATTTAATAGTAAGTGGGGAAAATTGCCACAAATCCGGCTGTCCTTTATGTTTAATTCCCTTTACATTTGTTGTCGACCATTGAAATGGTGGTAATGATTGATTGGTAGGACCGCTGACGGCAAGCATTTCATGTTTATTCATAAGAGCTTTTGATGTGATTTTTGCATCGATAGCTCCGCGGGCTCTAAAGCCGAGCACTGGTATAGAGTAGTTTCCATTGGGATCGTTCAGATCATTTCTGGCCGCAATCGCCAAATCTGCTGAATAATTGGGTACACAATTGTCATATTGTGAAAGCGGATCATTTTTGAAATCATTAGATCTCATCAATTGCATCAATGAGTTTAAATCAGTCACATTCTGATGATCGCGTCTGAATATCTGAGCTCTCGGAGATCTTTCATGACTGAAATAATGGCCATATTTTTGTTTTAAATTTTGATAACCGCCTGCTTTATAAACTTGTTCAAAATATGGTATATTATAAGAAGCCCAGTATTCATATTTACGTAGAATATCTGTGACGTCTTGACTTTGTATTAAATTAGGCAATTGCTCACAAATCCACAAAAGATTATCTGGAAGTTGATGTGGTTTGAGTCCTATCTTGAATAGGTTATAGTCAACTATCATGAATTGGCTATTATAAGTCCCACTGTTATATTTAGCAAAAATTTGAGTCCATTCTTCACCTGATTTTGATAGTCTATTGGCTGCCATAACTCTTATGAATTCCATTACACTTTCTTCAGGTTTTACGAAATTCCAAAGTAATTCATTGCTAAGAATTTCAAATGTTGTTTCTTGTATTACTAATTTAGCAGATGTTATATAAAAGTCATCTAATGATAGAATAGCGCCCGGATATGAAGAAAATGTTACACAATTACCGGGAATTAAACTGTTTCCGCTAATAATATTATCTGGCAATAGATGAAATTTAAAGTCATATTTCTTTATTAAACGTAACATTGAGTGATATGTTGACCACATATTATGTGATACTAAAAGATCACTTCCATCTCTCAATGGTTTTATAATAGCAGAACACGAACCTTCGCCCACAAGTCTATCAATAAACTTTTTATTGAGAACTTCTTCGAGTACATCGAGATCTGGTAAAAGATTGAGCAAAAAAACTTTACCAATAGTTTGTATATGAATTCTTGGACCCAAAGGCTCTATGTTTTCAGTTTTCAAAGCATAGCCATCCTGTAAACCTGTGATCTGTTCGAGAATGAGTGCCACAGAATGCCAATAAGGATCACTTCCACGAAATTCATTGATTTGTTTTTTAACAAAACCAATATTAGTCTCAATGAAGTTTTCGAGTCTAATGCGATATTCGTCTTCATTAACAAAATAGTTCGAGAGCTTATTTTCCCAATGATTTGAAATTAGTTCTTCTGTTAAATAACCTTCAATTAAACCGGCATAATATGATTGATGAGAATCTCTTTCAGATTCATTTGTATGGATTTCAATTTGTGCCCAACTTTTAATTTAAAATTTAAATTTTTTATAATGAAATCAATTTTAAAAGATTAACTTCAAAAACAAAGGATTTGAATAATACCCGGTTTTGTTGATTGTATTTTTAAAAGAGGCCCAAACTAAATAATCCGCTTCTTCTATAATAAATTTAATGTCATTGCATTTTTTAATTATTCCATCAGTAGTAATATAATTAATTATAATTTCCTCATCGAATATTTGGTCGTTAATCATCTCAAACGTGAAAAATTAATTTTTGTCAATCAAATCAAAACAAAAACACTTTACTAGATTTGAGCACAACTTATATTAAATTTGATAATATTCTAATAATTTTTTCGGTCCTATTCCTAATGCAAAAGCAGTGACTTAATCGCAAAGTCACTGAAACAGTGTTTACGAATAACTCAATAGTTACTAATCTTTACTCTGAAGGCCTTAAGCTATTTCACAAAAAAAATATTTAAAATAATAAACTAAGAGAAGTGTTTGGAATAATGAGTAGAAATATTTATAACAATCAGTTTATGGAACTTAATGGAACTTATATTAAGAGTAATATTGCTGACATCAAGATTAAGAAATTTGATTCCTAAACCTTTATCAATCCACTAAAATTTTGAGTACTCTAAAAATTTTTTCCTTTCAATTACTCGATAAAAGATTGCGTTCTGGTGAACTCTAATCTTTGTCTTAAGAACTTTAGACTTTACATAAGTTAGAGATACTTTAGCAAACGTCACATACACTTAACGACACTAAAAACATTTTAGCATACAGTATATTTAAAGAAGAGGTTGATTTTTCCGAGAGTCAGATTTTCGAGTTTCGAAATTATACACTCGATCGAGACTCGAAACTCTCGACTCTCCAAATTAGGCCCTTACTAATTGGGCATGAAGCGTCATGCCACTGGCATGAAGTGTCATGCTTCAAGCATTAGCAGCTCTTTCAAAGGTTATTCTTTTGAAACGATTTCGGATTATGAAAGGGCACCTAATTTGCATAAAAAATGGACAAAATAATTTGTTGAAGTCACATTAGAATTAAATAAATTAAATTCGATTAAAAATTGAATTTGATGCCACTGGCTGATGCTTTGTGCCAGTGGCATATGATTTCATGCCAGTAGCATGAAGTGTTATGCTTGAAGCATAAGCAGCTCATTGAGTGGTTCTCTTTCTATTGAAACTATTTCTGAGTATGAAAGTTAACTTAATTTGCATAATAAATGAACAAAATATTCGGTTAAATCTCATTGAAATTAATTAAATTCGATTCAAATTGAATTTCATGCCACTGGCATGACGTTTTGTGCCAGTGGCATATAATTTCATACCAGTAGCATAAAGTGTCAAGCTTCAAGCTCAAAAAAGCAAATAAAAATTATTTCTGGTTAATTTTCAAAATTAACACTTATCAACAGCTCGATATTACTAAAATACAATGATAAATCGAAGCATTTAGTATTTTAGTGACTTGTAAAAGAGTTAATTTTATCGAATCAAAATGTCATTCAATGGACGGGTATTTAATGAATAAATGAACTTGTAACCTTAAACCTGTTATTTAGAGAATTTCAATTTTATCTAATCTTAGATTGAGAATAAATTGTTTAATTAAAATTATTTTTTACTTTTGTTATTCATTTTGAGCATATTTATCATTAACTTTCACGCTCAGAAATCGTTTTAAAAGAATAACCTCTCAATGAGCTGCTTATGCTCAAAGCATGACGCTTCATGCCAGTGGCATGGCGTTTCATGCCGAATTAGTAAGGGCCTCCAAATTATTCTTGGGCTGAAAATAAATTTT
>JAQFXV010000632.1:0-19808 GCA_034694065.1 Camisia spinifer
TCTTATATTAATTATCAATTTAAACAATAAATTACTTCAATTAACTGTAATTTATGTACGATATGAACAAAAATGTTTTTTTAAAAAACGTTTATCAATACAAAAATAGTGAAAGTCATGAATGAAAACAATGAAAGCAATGTGTGTTTAGTGCCATCTCTTTATTATTATTATAAACTCAAAAACGCATATTCAATAAGTTGAACAAAATTCAAAAGTTTACTACACATTATTCTCATTATTAATTTTATATTAATATACATTAACTTTTCTAAAATATTCAATTAAATAATTGATAGAATAACTCATTTCAATGAATATTGACTTAAACTTATTGAAAATATAGTCATTTCAATCAGAAAATTATGACCGAATTCTTTGATATTTTAAGTTCGAAAAAGCAGAGAGACTACAAAATGTAATTAATTTTTTGAATGGGATTCAATTTTCATAATATTTAAATCAAGTGAATTAAATTTTATATAATTTTACTTATATATCAACTTTTATAACTCAAAGAAATAGACTTTTAATGACTTATAAGTCAAAGCATTAATGAGAAGAAAAATGTTAATGAAGTGAATCGCGAACTCTAACGATCATTAAGAGAACTATTTGTTCGAAAACAACTTTATAGATGGCAAAAGTGTTATCTTTAAAAAGTTTTTTATTTCTTTTGACGTTAGAAAACAGAATCATTGAGAGTTTCGAAATGCACAAAACTTACATCTATTAAAGGTTATCTTGAATTTTTTTATTCAATTTATTAATACAAACACTCATTAAGTTTTTCAATAATGAAGAAAAAGTTAAAGAATTGGTCATAAAGAGAAATCTGAGACAAATAACAATTTTCAATAGTAATCAAATTCTAATACATAAGCAGTTTTTAAAATAATTTATGAAATTAATGAATATATTCTGAGCATTTTGTACACAATTTTCGTTTGTGAATTAAAACAGAATATTTAATGTTTATTTTTTTCTCTAATTATGTATTAATACGTTTCAAGAGCTGACAGATTCGTGTTAGAAATGAATATTATTAAACTTTATCATTTGTTTTATATGATGTGCTTTTGCTTAATCATTAGATCAGATCCAAATGCTCGGTCCTCGTGCTCGAGCCTCGAGGTCTTAACACCTATGCATTCGGATTTGACATAAGTTTTCATACTCTTTCCATTCGAAGACAAATCTAATTGAATGATAAATGTTATTAATTTTTATTGATTATTAATATAGAATGAAGCCAATGATTCAATTAATAAAACTATAGCTATTAAACTAAAAGTCATTTTATTAGTTGTAATTTTAAATCAGTTTCAACATAATCCTCAGTTCTAATAACTATCTCAACAATCAATAGATGTCATGACAAGTACCGAACTTATTGAAGAGGTATTTTATTTTCATTCAATTAGAAATATTTTTTTCAATATTCGATCATTGATTCAAATATTTTTCTAATAATCAATGGATATAATTAATTAATTCTTCACAAATATATAATATCGAGAATCGAAAGACTTTGAATTATATTTGAATAAAATTATGAAAATAAAATTATTAGTCAATGAAAACTTATCAAACTTTTAAAGAGTTACTAACTTTAATTTAGTATAAAATGACCTTATCCTGTATCCTGCTTATTATCAAAGTATCAATCAACTATTCGATTAATTATTTCATACAATTCTGCAAAAATACTCTTTCATCTTACTATTGCAGATTTTAATGTTTTATTTTCTAAATCTTAAACATTTTCAAAATTCTTAATAATATACAAACTGTATGATTGAAAATTCAATCAATAATTGATTGATCGAAATATTCTAAACAAATAATAATTAAGATTAAAGTTGAGTTTTTAAAAATAATCGATATTTCATTGAAAAAACGCAAAACCTTCTAAAAATAAGTTATATTTTGAAATTAAATTAAATATTGTATTTAAGCTACAAATCCATTATAATTAATCTTTTCATTAAAAGTCATTTCATTGAAAGAAATTGTTCCAATTATTATCGATTTTAAAGTTTTAAATAATATAAATTGTTAGTATTAGATAAGAATGTAATTTTTGGTGTTTTTTAAATCAAAATTTGATCTAATATTGAATAAACGTGAAATATTTAATTAAAGTGGCTTTAATAGCTTTAAGACACGATTGATTTGAATAAGTAAGTTATATAACTTGTTAAAAACCAGATTTGAATAATATTTTGCTAAAAATAAAACGATAAACTGTTTGAGTTTCGAAAGGTATAAAATGCGCATATTTTGAGATGAGTAATAATAAAATAAGAAAAGGCAATATAATTATAGTGAAACCTATTTAAACCAATTACTAGAATGATGTAAGACTTGTAATTTTTGCAATTTTTGTTGATAGCATTAGAGCCTGATTTGATGGGAGGCCAAAGAAAGGCCAATGAAAGAGCAATTTAAGTGTTGCAGTTTATGACTGCGACCACCTATAAGCAAAAAGTTGTAGATTTATACCTAAGGCGAACTATAATTGAAGAACAAATTGAGTTTAATAAACGCGTAGATTTTCTTCACACAATAGCAAATCCCAAAAGGAATAGCCTGTAATTTAGTTTCCTCAATACACAATTGTCGTGCTTCAATGACAGGCAATTCGTGATGTTAAGCTTGAGTGTTGGGAGCCTTCATGTCTGTCTAAGACACTTCTCCAGAAACCCAACTCAAAATTGTCTTTAATTTTCCTTAACATCAATTTTCAGTTCAGTTCTGTGGAAATACATTTTTCCAGTTCTGTCATAACAGTCACTGCTGTATAAGTCTTATGTGAATTTCGATTTGATATAGCTTTATGTTTTTATTCAAAGCTCACACAATATTCACTTTGATGTCTAACATTACTATATAAAGATCTTGACTACTGTATCAGCGCATCGAAAGGGCAGTAGTAGTTCATTATTGTGATCCACAATCATTTATTATTCATTTGAAGCCCGCTATTATAATGTTATTCGCTTTTCATAACCCCAGTCATAACCCTTAATGATTTTAATAACTTTATTCCTTATTCTTCATTCACTTTTGCAATTATTTCTACAAAACAATTCTTTTTTATTGAAATTCATTTAAATTCAATAACAATTTATAAATTCAGTTTTGATTGGAATAATGATTTGAAAAGAATATTCTGTATCGACATAACTCACTGATAATCTAATACCTGGATTCAAAGGAGAGCATAGCTTTTTGTATTCTAATATTTACTATTAATGTATAAAATGAAAATCATTATCTTTACTTCATTTCATAAGTTTAAATGTTGAATCTTTTATGGGATTTGTATGGGATTTGTATGGCCTCAATATTTTTGAAAACATGAATATTTTTTTTTGAAAACTAAAGCATTTAATATTTTCTCTTTTTAGTAAAAATGCAAAATACTTATAATAAAATTAATGGCTTAATTAAACTACTGTTAGGCTTTAAAATATAATTATTGGAATCATAGACTGATAGCTGGATAAGTCGAGTGAACATTAAAATATAAAGTACTGCACATTAGAGCAGAACCTATAGTAAAACTGCTTTAAACCGTGAGAAAGGAAATGAGAGTGAGCTGTGCGGGAAAAATGGGAGAATCGTTAGTTTGAGCGCTAGTTTGTGTGCATTACTGTCGTTATAATACTATAATAACAATAATCTTCATTGAGTGCAGTTATCCTTAAAAATCTCGGTTAACTTGATTAGTAATTTGCGAAAGCAGGTAAACAAATGCACGTAATAGTGATTTTTGAGCACAGTTTAAGCGTAATTTTCATGTTGTTATTACTGGTTGTTATACTAGTAATAATGATTATGTTTTTTGTATGCAAATGTAATTTCAGTCTCAATATGGTATAATTGTTAGCGTCAGTCAATTAGTTCATTGATATTGTGCATGCGTGCCATTGGACACAATCATCACTTCTTTTAGTTTAGAAGCAATAGCTTATAAACCACATTATACAAAAACACGTGAAAAGACTTTATTCTGATTGTATGTGACAATAGAGCGTCTCATTGTCCTCAATAAAAGAATTTATGATTGTGTACTACCATTGAGATTGAGACTGGCTTTAGCTTTCATTTAAGTCTTCAGTACACATACACTCATACACTAACTCGTAAGCAATGCGAACATTAAGCAAAAGGACCAAAGCGTGTGTCTAAGTTTGCAATAGTATTGAACTTTCTTCTTCTGTTCTCTATTGTAATATTTACATCCACTTTGATTTGATACCTTTCTTTAAGTGCTATCAATAGGTCTCTACTATTGCTTTCAATCTCAGTCTATTTCAATTTTTAATCTCTTTCAGTTTATTTGTGGCCAGAATTATAAAGCTTTTATCGTCACTTTTGTAAATATAAGCATAAATATAGAGTTGATTTATTGATGTTCTTATTGAGTAGTTCTTTACTCATAATATTAGAGCTAATGTTAAGTTTAGTCGCTTTTCAAAAAGTGACAAAACTATTGATGTGCAAAAGTCTATTTCACTAAAATTGTTAGAAATTGTATATAATGTAACTCAAAAGTCAGATGAGATGATTAGATATCAGTTACAATGATTGTTATTTCATTTGTTATTTACAATTGTTTGTGCCTCAAAATGTTGAATGATTTTGAATGGCTTGAATCCAAGCAATAATTTAGTACTACTTCGATGTGATGCCACTCAATTAGCGAAAAACTCTTGAATTACGTGATGTTTAAGTTGATTTTAGTTTTTAGTGATAGAAAAGCATTTTGTTTGAACTAAATATTCCTTTGAGACGGAAGTGCGAGTATTTATGCTACACATAAATTATCAAACCCTGCCTTTCGTGAGTGCGTTCAATCTCTTTAGTGAGTTGTTTCTTATCGAACGCCCTGCTCTACTGGCATACCAATAGCAGACTAACCAAGTCTAACATCAAACAAACGCAGGCTTACATCACTACAACACTATGTTATAACTATAACACTAGTATAGGTAAAGCTTTCATTTCATACTATTATGCAATTTTTGTTATAAACACAATATAAGTTATACATAAGTAGTCAACTCAGATAATCAAAGGTAAACGTTTCTTATAAGTAAAGCATCACAACTGAACGCCCGAATCATTTGTCTATTGATTGATTCACGATTCACCTGCTATTACGCTATTACCAAATATTTGTTACGCTTTTTCAAAACTAACTCCTCTTTTATGGCAATGCTTTTCCATTAACAGTAAAAGGAGAGATGTGGGGAACAAATATCAATAATAATGCAGCGGTTAGTGATTGTATACCCAACGTATACACCGATAATATGTACCGCACTTCATATCGATTACCATAAACTCCATAAATTAAATCAATATAACTTCTATTGTCCTTCTCTTTTCCTTATGGATCACTGTATGTAATGTTCAGTAGTTTAATGCAAACTCTATTTCTACTCTTTTTGATCAAATTTTCATCCATATTAATGCTCTAAAATAGAAATTAGAAAAGAAAGAGAGAAACACAAACTGGATGTGTCTGTAAATGCCTTTTTGGAAAACCAAAATTTAGCAAATGGTGCACAATATTAGTGACTGAGATCAGGCCTTAGTTCATGCTGTTCTGGTTTCAATGCATTTCCTCTATAATTATATATCGGCTGCTTTGTCGCTCTTTCCATACAGTCATTCAAATGTATGACTGAATCTCAATTCCTTCTACATCTCTAACAACATCTCTCACTGCATCCTCATCTCGAGCCATCTCTCATTCTGTAGGCATCCCGTCGCGGATTTGCCAACAAAAATGACTTCATTAGCCCAAAGTTGATCAGTAGGGGGTCTGTGCCCTCCTTCTAATATGCTCTGTTGGTCTCAAAATTGGTTCAATATGATGCTAATGTGATGCTTATGCCGAATAAGAAACTCAAATTGTTCAAGAACCTTATTAGTCATGTTACTCAATCAACTTTTACGATTAACTTTCTGCTCAAGTTTCGCTTCTACTCTATTGGATAGTATTCTTGTTTTTTCTCAAAATCCAAGTTTTTATGCACTTTTGATTTTTTTTCTAAAAAACTTAATGCAAAATATTAATGAAATTTTTTGAATCCTTGTATTCAGTTCTTCTAATTTAGAAATAATACAATTTATTCTTACCTACAATGTATGTCTACAATACTTCTATTGAGATATTGAAAGTTTGTTGAATTCGCTCTTTTTCTGCTGATAAGTATGCTTTTGATCTCATAAGTCTTGAAAATGTAGCGGAAGTTTGAATGTATTGGTGTCGTATTTGAAGGTAACTTTATGTTTCTTTAAGAAAATATATATCATTGATCGCTATACCGTAGCAATGCTTGCGTTTTTCAAGTTGTTTACGATGTCTACCGCTTTACTCGCATAAATCCTGATGCAGAGGACAAAAGGACCAATTCTTTTATCCTTCTTTACTTTTGGTGCTTAACAAAGTTGAATGAATGGAAAGTTGAGATGAGGGACTAGTGGGGAGTTCGGATATATTTCTAAATATATTTTGGGGACTCTCTCTGCGTGACACAAAGTCCCAAATAATACGACACCTGCGTCTAACTCTTACCTTTTGTTATAGACTACGCGCATTCGCAGCAAACAATTTATTCTTTGTCTTGTTATGTCTTGAACTTTCAAATGCGTAAACTTGCACCAGACTGTTTGTCACAACCTTTGACACTTCACATGACTAACCCATTCATATACTCTTAAATAGATGCACTTGTACTTAGTATTAAAGTTGACCCAAAATAATATTTATTTATCAAATTATAATAACAAAACTTAAAATAACTTATAAACAATTGTTTCAAATAATTCTTCATTTAGTTTATTATTGAAAGGCTTCTGATATACTATTTTGCAGAGTTTTCGAATTAGCAAATCTTTTTCTAGTGTGCACACTATATAAAGCATGCATACGTACATCTCAATGGGTGCTCACAATCGCACGTGTACTCAGTTTCAGTGCATTACTAACGTGTGACCAATACTCCATCTCTACATTACTATTATATTCAATATATGCAAACCAATCTTCTCCCGTTTCTCTCTCTCTCTCTCTCTCTCTCTCTCCTCTTCTAATTCTTCTTCCTCTTATTCTCTTTTTTCTATTCACTTTTAGTCTCTCTTTCTCTCTATTATCTCTCTCTTTGATTCCCCAAATGATGGTTTGCTTGTTTGGTTCGTTGATCGATCGCCCCTTTTTTCCATCAACCATCAAAAACACATGAACTGCGTCTGTCTTATTCATTTGTATTGTGTGAACAGTTTTCGAGATACACTATTGCAAGAATTGCTGTGAAGTTTTTAAAATTATGGCAATACATGTCTCTCTAATGTTAGAAAGCTCGGAGGCAAACATCAAAAAATCGAGATGAAAATGTGTACGAAACTGCTGTAACATTTTGCAAAAATGTGTTTCAAAGATAATAAATGTCTTTGTTATATCTCAACCATACTCTTATTTAAGGTTCAGGTTTTTCCGTATATTACTGTCATACTATTTTTTCTAGTTTAGAAATATTTAAATTTATACTTTTTGGTCATTTTTATATATGTATGAAAAAAATTGTTTTTAATATTACCATTTTTGTTGTCATACAAAATGGCAACAAATTTTAGAATCGATGTTTGTATATATGAATTATATACGATTCATGAGTTCGTATATTTATCAGTATAAATGTATATATATTTGTTAATTCTGGAAGCATTCAAACACAAATGTACACAAACTTATTCAGTACCTGCAGAGCATAGGATTAGCTGAAGTGTCGATCCAATATGAATCCCTGCCGGGTTGTGAGCTTTCTCTTCAAATAGCATTTTCATTTGCCAGGAATTTTCAATTTTCGCCTCCGCACATACATTCGCACACATTGCAGACTTAATCCCCTTGAGAAAGCTGAGATTGACATGTCTGAAAATATGCGATAGTGACGAAATATTCAATTCAAACTTTTCTCATTTTTAATATACAATATTAGTGTAAACTTATATTTAAGCGCATTAAACATTCAATCCTCAAAAGTTGTTATAATTATCAGTCTTATAATTTTTCTCTATATTTTAGATTATTCCCTATAAGAATAATCTATAAATAATGAAATTTACTTCAAATAGTTATAATTGAAAATTTGGTTTTCACGTAAGATATAGATTATTATACAAATGATTATATTGATAAATCAATTATTAAAAGACAGAGAATTAGGTTTACAAAGATCTAAAGGCTTGTTGATATTCGTTAATAACTTGATAACAACTCAAATAAAACATAAATTATCGATGAATATTGAAACGTTACGATGACTTTTTTTTAGATTATTTCCTTTTTCTTTCAACTTTACTGCACTTAACTTTGATTTGAAATGGATTGCAAAACATGACTTGAAAAGGGAGAGCCATTAATACAATATATTATATATGTTACTTCTCCATGTAATTCATTCTGTTTTGATCTTAGGGTCCACTTCCTGTATATCGGAAGCTTACAAGCATATTAGTAGTACTCGTAATGTGGTTCATGTCATAAGTCGAGACATAATATTCTTAATACACAATATTCTTTGAGTCCATTTCTAATACTTAAGAGAGAATTCGGGGACAGAGAAAACTTTTCATACAGTCTATCAAAACACATTACTCTAATATTAATTCTATATCATTCCGGCTCTGTTGACATTACATTACAGTGCATTGACTTAATAAGTTTTGAATTTATTCAGACTCTTAAGTTTCTATCAGTTTGCTATTTAATAATTTATGAGAACTTTCATAATCCTGATTGACTTTTGGTAGGAATTGAATTGTTTTAAGATATTTATATAAAATATTTAATGCCATAGAATAGAGTCGGAGTTGCATAAAAAGAGATTTATTTTTCACTTAGTTATGATTCAATTACAGCTTATGATAATTTTAAAGTTAGAAAAAATTACAATACTTTGCTCTATTCAGATATTTCGAAAATCATTCAATAGAAAAAGGCAACAAAATTATTGTATTCCATTATTATTTGTCAAAATATTTTATTCTCTAGACTTGTCAACAGTGATCTTTTTCAAAGTCACCCATAATATAGAGATACAAGTATGTAAACCATTGCAAATCTTGACACAATCTATAAGTCAACCAAAACTTATTTATCTTAAGCAGTTATTGCCAACCAATATGGCTAAGCCATGAACTCAAAGCTTTGAAAATGTCAACATCAATATTATCTGAAAAATACATAGGATTTGACATTGATTTGAAGTATTCTCAGAGATAAACTTAATCTAATGTCTAAGAATTTACTAATTGAATATTTTTAATCAATATCATCATATTCAAAACGATAATACCAGTATATCATCTCATTATATTAGAGCTTCTTTATTATATTCGGATATTTGTTAAAATTAATTTTTATTGTAGTTCATTGTTGTGGATTTTGGTGTATTAAAGCACAGGAAAGCCTCAATGACCTTTTCCATCACTGTTTTTGAACATTAATTTTAAGGTTTTAATATCTTTATTCAATACCAAAACTTTTCAAACCACTAAGAAAATTAAATTGTGTGTGAACTCAAGTTTCTCCCAAGTGGTTGTTTAAAAGGAACAAAATAATTACAATGACTCTGCACTAAATCCATTTTTCTGAACAAGGTTCAACAACAATTAGTTTTTACAGTTTCAACATATAGTGTGAAAAATTATATATTAGCTTAAGATATTATTGTAAATCAAATGTAACAGTGAGTCAGTTTGAAAAACACTAATTATTATTATAAAGTGTCAAAAACATTTGAATTATAATTGAGTAATGAAGGACATGCCCTTTGCATCTATTGGTATGAATAATGGGAAATTATAAATAAAGCGTACGAAAAGGCATTTAATTATGTGTACATTTGAATTAATTGATATGCATATTGTAATAATTTTTTGTTTTTTCTATTTTTCTTCTCATTCTAAGTTTATTTTTGCATAAAATATTTTTTTGGGTTCTACTAAGTGTGGGTTCTTTCCTAACATTATTTATCATAATTTCAATATTAATTACTGTAACGTTTTCAGGATTTCCATTTCAACTTGTTTTTCTGTTTATCTTCTGAAAGTCGGGAGTTTTGAATATGAAGTTTGATTCGAATTAAATATGAAAAAATTATTTAACTCTCAATAAATACTTTCCCCATTTTTCAACTGAATCCATAATTTTAAATTTTAATTTTTTTGAATTTTAGTCACGACAAAAAATCCAAAAATATTCAATTTAAACAAAAACCAATTAAATGAAAATAAAGGCAAACTTTTTGGAAATATTCACTTTATTTTCAGGAGAAATGTGTTGTTAAAAATCAATGAAAGAGCTCATAATATTTGTAGCTTTTATGATCTCATTCCGATTCCTCTGGTTATCCTGATTATTATGCGCATTGATTAACTAGTATTCTCTGAATTGTTCCCCTATTCAAACGCCACATTAATGTCCGAACAGTTATGTCCATTTGACTTAAATGAAAGTTGCCTTCGGTTCGGATGCTTTGCTATAAGTCTCACATGAAAGCCGACAGTGCATGATCATAATGGCAATGATGATGGAGATGCTGATGGCAGCTTTGATGTTAATGTGTGATCGTGTATATTGAGTGCACAATTCTGTTTAGTTCTGTAGAGTTTTCATGACTATACACTCATGTATTGGAGTGAAATGCGAGCGACCAACAGATTCAACATCAATGCTCTGCACTTTTATGGTTTGCAATACAAATTCCTGTGCACTCATAAAATTACTCTTAATAGTCACTATATTAGTGAAGTTCGTAATACATTTCATACATTGCAACGTTTTCTAACTTAGAGTATTAAAGTTCTTCATGTCTTGTCAACTATTTTTATTATAATAAATATAGCCTCTGATCAAATTTTGATGACAGTGACACTTAACTCGACAGAAGTCACATTTATTGCTTTTCTCTCTGAATGTTTTGTCATATGAATGAAAAAGATATGATTATATGTTAGAAAAATAACTTACGAGTTAGTTAAACGGATCCGAATGTATTTTAAAAGATTATGTGCGATCTGTGCATATAATTTTGATGACTGGTTCATCTAATAACGTGATCGTACATAACATAACGCCTTGCATTACTATGAACTCGAGCAAAGTTAATCCCGTGAAGACTTAATTAAATCGGTCGACTGACACACTATATGGAAAATAATCCGCCAAACGTAAACCGCTTGGGAATATTGAGAGATTATTTTTATCGGTATGGGGACACACACGCAACTTGTAATCAAGTATAAAATGTATGCTATATACTAAAAATAGTAGCAATACTCTATACACTCTACTCTTCCATTATATTAAATGTCAATATATTTAGCGATAAAAGAAAAAATCTATCAACAAAATCAACTTTAGCTTCATTTTTAAATATATTTTTTATATATCAAAATTATGATCGAAACTAGTATTGGATAGGCTTATGAAACAAAGTCAAAAATTGACTTATTCCTAGAGTGATGCAAAGCCTAACTTCCGTTTTAGTGTCGGAAACGCGTTCCACTTCAATGATCCATCTCTTGATGTCAACCCCTCGTCATCATCCCCTTACAGTCCACTGATAATCATAGAAGACTGCTCTTGCGTTAATTCTGTCTCTCATAAGAGTACATATAATACAGATTTACTCACTAGTCATCAAGTTTTGCTATCCGTTTAATTTTGTTACAACACTGTCTTTCAATATAACAAATATAATTCAATAAATAGTGTCAGAAAATTGTCAAATTAGAGACTTATTTTATTTATTTATATATTAAACGAGTCAATAAATATAATTCATGAAACTCAATAATATACGATTGGTTTACTTTAAGTGGTTTATAATATGAGCTGTACTGTAGAGGTAGAATATGTTTTATATGATTAGCTGATTATTTTTGATGCCTCATAATATTTGGTAATGTTATGAAATTGATTAGTATTTGCTTTTGCCTTCGAGGTCTTTGATGACATTATGCATTGAAACTTACATTTAACTGTATGCAATATTTGCATTACTGGTTAACTTAGGTTAGGAGAACATGTTGACTGAGTCAAATCAGTAATGGAATCATGCATGGCATTCACTACTATGTAAACATCATTTTCTCTTGTAAGTGAGAAGGAAAACACTAGCGATATATTTTGCCTCAATTATTATTGATTGTTATGTTATAGGACTAACACTATTACGCTATTGCTATAACTTATATCAGAAACACTGAAAATCGATTTCAATTCTCTTTTATCAAATTGATATCACGTTTGGATTCCCTCATGAGATAGTTGTCAACCAAATATAGAACATAAAAAAATCGCTAAATAATAATCGGTTACAGATATAAAATGTTAAGTCATTTGATCAACTAATCAATCTCAACAAACTTAACAGAAATGATTCCACACTAACAACTGATAATGACCTCGAGTTAAATTACAGATTCAAACCACACATCTCTAAGAGTTTATTGATTTTTATAATTCTTCGTTTATTGAAAAATTCCCCTGAATTTGGGTCAGTGTTTGGGAAATACTTTTCAATAATTCCATCGTTTTCTATTAGGCTGAATATAATGATTATTTTCTTCAATTTTATGCATCAAAATTGAAGAACACACCCACTCTTGCTATGAATTATTAGTTTTCTAGTTAGGAATTGAATCTCAACTCTTAATTACTTTATTTGATTTATTCACCAATTTCATTAATCGTTTTTACGAATAACTGTTGCATTATTATAATTAAAAAAATTGTAGATTTGATAAAAAGCTTGATTTAATGTCCAGTGAAGGAAATGAGGAAACGTTGAGCGGTTGTCTTACAGTTTTGTCAACGTATTGTCGATGTCTTATATGTCAGTTGACATCTACAGAGCAATAGATATTTTTGACCTTTTAGTAATTAAGTTTGTGAACTCCACCCTTGTGTGGTGTGTTTTAACTACTTTTTAGAGTGAAAACTTCCTGTGTATTTTTGCGCTCGACAGCTTTCTTACAATTATATCTCCTTTTGTTCATCTTTTGAATGTGCAAAAGGTAGGTATAATTGGGATGCGTTTCAAAAGTACTTTTGGCAGTGAATGGAAGAACTATCCGCCAAATTGTTTGCCTCAAATTATGCGAATAGTGGCAAGTGGTAAGCAAATTGTATGACAATATAAAGTTGTAAAATCATTGTTACTATAGTTTAAGCGCTTGACTTCAATGAAAAGAAAAATGCAACAAAAGTGAATGAGTGTCTATCCAATGGTTTACTGTTAGACTGTTAGACAGTGTATTTACGTTATTATGTGGAGCACAAAAACAGGGGCTTATTGTAAGTCATAATGGCTAAAAGCGCACACTTGTAAAATAGAAATGTAACACAATGTCGAATATATACCATATTATATATACAATATATAATATAATATGCATTCACCTCAAAAGAATCTATTGGCTTATATGTTATCAAAAGTGTTCTTTGTATGTGTGTTACATAAACACATAAAGGCATTCGTTGTACACTTTTGAATAAATACTCTGAGAATCAACTTTGCCTTTTGCTCCTCTCACTCATACACTCATATACTCTTTGATTCTGATTTGATTCGTTTGATATTAGTTCCAAAGACAAGCTTGACTTAGCTCTACAAAAAAGTACTAAATCTATTCTAAAGTGAAATCGTTTAGAGCCAAAAATTTGTTTAATATTCAATAAAATTAGATTTATTTTCTATTCATATAAAACATTGAATTAAAGTATACAATGTTATGAATCTATAACATTATGCGATCAAATTAGTGTCTTTTGTGGTAATATCTTGTGTTAAGTGAATGTCACTCAATCATTAAAAGGACTTTTAAGTGATAACAAGGAATACCAGTTGAATGCTTATTAATAATTTTTTAAAAATTCAGTTCATATCTCACATGAAACGCTCAATCGGAATAAAGCGATAGTTGAGTGATATTGTGGGCAAATTTGAGAGCAGTAAAAAACTGCAAGTGCTGTTACGACACTAATACAGGTCGAACTATACATCTCGTAATCTATGGGACGCAATGGATGTATTGCTTGGTCGCATTTGAGCGCTACACTCTTTTCTTTTCTATTGTTGCCTTACTTGCCTCTCCCATCTTCGCTGCACTCGCACTCTACCAATTCAACTACATCACCATAACAAAAGCCTCCACCCTGTATAGAGTTAAAGGCCTTCTCTCTCTCTCTCTCTCTCTCTCTCTCTCTCTCTCCCCTCTCCTTCTTCTTTCTCTTTTCTTCTCTCTCGTAAGTATTATGCCTATAGAGACAGCATTTGCTGCACTGATACACAGATTCAATCAAAGCCTAGCGCTAAGCCATAGTGTTAGCAGTATTGCAAATGATATAAAAGCCAAGCTGTGTTCTGCTGTGTAGTTGTAGGTATTTTCACGGGTTTTGCTTAAATCAAGAAATTCCAGTAAAGGTAGAGAAGTAGTGCTGTACTTCTATTACTATTTAGTGAATATCATAACTGGGAGTTCAATGTTTAGTTATCATTGATTAAATTGAAAGCAGAGAATGCTAAAAGTTGTCGGAAAGTTATGCAGCGCTGCGATTAGCTTTTGCACAATGATTTGCTGAATAGAAGCTGGAGAGAGAAAAAGAGAGATCTCCTGCTGGAGCTAACTCTTGATAATGCACCTCAATTTCCGTTAGAGTCTGGCAGAGTTTCTCTTGATTGAATTCCTCTCCACAATTTAATAGGTTCTATCAATGAGATCCTACTTTGACAGCATTGCTGCAAGAAATGAACTCAATATACTTTGTTTTGATAGCGGTATCCGCTTTCTATTGTCTTTTGTTTGATATTACATTTTTGATGCCGCGTTTTTCATCTATTTTTATAATTATATCAGCCATTATTTGTGGGTTATTACACATAAACATTAATGTGCTTATAATATAAGTTCATATCCATATTTTACGAAAGTTATGCTAAAAACTCATCCCTAAATATATGATACCATGGGTTGGAGAAAATAATTAAACATGAGTAACCGCGGCGTTAACGGCGTTATTACTAAACTCTAAGGAAAAGTTTTAAAGAGTTATATCACATAATGAAAAAAGTATAGCATAAAGTTAAGTAAAGTTTTGTAATTAAAGCCAAAATGAAATTATGACGTGACACGTGTCATTAAGTCGGATTAAAACATGCTGTGTATTACACAATGGCTCATCTATGGCCATACATGCAAACGAATCGGCACAACCATTCTCGCCTTGAGGCCTTCGGTGCGCTTCGTCGAGCATAAGTCATGATGAGTTAATGTTATGCATTCTCACCACAAAACTTTCATCACAAATCTCTTCTCTTATTTTTTTATGTAGTCAACTATTTATGTCATATATAAAACTCTGATCGCTAGAGCTGTGAGTTTTAAATTTGTCAATAAATTGCTATATTTTGCAATCTATTTTCAAATATGATACCAATAGATCTATTCAGTATTTTCTGGTTTTGTCGCCGTAAATGGGCGTTTGCCTGCAAAACATTAAAAGCTATCGTGTTATGCTATCACCTCCTGATGGACAACCAGGAGCTCTACTCGTTACCGACTCACTTAATGTTAGATTTTCTATTTGTGATCGACTTCACTCTCTGATATCATCGTGAAGGCAAATCTCTCTCGTTCTGTCTCTCACTCTCCAAATAGTAGAGAATATAAGTCACTGATAGCTAAACATGTCAGGCGAGAAAGAACCACAAGTATTCCCCATCCAATTATCTAAGTTGAAAAGTTCGATAACTATTTTCATTCGCTGTTTGTTTCACTTGAGAAATAATTGAATATTTTCTAAATCGAAAATTTATAAGTTTTGTCGAAACATAAAAGTTTATAATATTTATAATTCTGAGATAATTTGATTTCTTTTATGAATTAATTGTACTTTAGATATATTTGTGTGAAATCTTAAAAAGAATTATTAGATTAATTCTTCCATTGAATAAAGCAATAGTAATGTGAATGCATTTTCACATGAATACTATTACACATAACCCTATTGAGAGCCAGTGGACGACACAATATAAAAATTGATGAATACTATTTGGTGAACAATATTCAGAAGAGAGTATAGAATAAATATATAAAATACATTTTTTCATTGCAAATTGCTCTCATTTTTTGTGTATTATATACAGTAATATGGGTTTTATGCGTAGCCCTAAAAATTGTAATGCAATGTTATAAATATCCATATTATCCATATTCAAAATGAATTTTAAATATTGGAGTGTTTAGTGGTATTAGTTGGAAAACCATTGCCAAAACCATTGCTGTCGAAACTCCCCACTGTTTTTGATTAATGCTCATTTCGGCGAAGGCTCTGTAGCTATTAATCCCAAGGGGTAGTCATTTTTTGCCAATATTATTAACAGCGACAATGTATTGTGCAATTGTATTCGCATTCTTTATTCATAAAAGCAGAGCTAATACAATACTATGAACTTTCTCCTCATATTCATACGCCCTTTTCTCAAATTAATTCGCGAACTCATTAATTTTTGGAAACATAGAACTTATACATATATACTAAAACTTTTGCCTCTTTGCCAACAAATTTGACTGTTTTCTACGGCCGACACATACACGACATGTACGAAAGTCGTATGAGAAATGTATGTCTAATAATTTCATTGCAATGTGTTGGCTAACACAGCATGAGATTAAAATAATAATTTTAAAAATTGCAATGTCTTCCGTGCCTTATGAATGATGATGGCTGAGAAAGAAGCCATGCATAAAGGGAATGCTGAAAAGGCCATCTATTTTTGCACGCCTTATTAGGTTTTGAGCATTTTTCTTAAATTATGCAAAATTATAATTGTGAAAGTGCACACTTTAATATTATTTCATCTCCACAAATGTTACCTTAAAGTAGAAGTTGGTTAAATTGACACACCCTTTGTTATCACGCGCCGCAGTGCCGGTACTGATCATTTTTAGATGCATCACTCGTTTTGTGACATTGAACGCTTTTCGCCATATAGTCATCACATCCATGCATGTATCCTCTTCCATACATACTTCCATACATGCTTCCATACATACTTTCATACTTACTTCCATACTATACATACTTCCACACTTCCAAAAACTTATTTTTAATGTACTTTTCTCCACATCCGCTCAATGCAATGCAACGCAATTTGCTCGAGCTCTCAAGTGTCAAAGTTCTTTATTTTTTATTTGTAAATATTACTCATTCAAACATTTTGCCCATAATTTACACTCGTATGCATCACAAGCGTAGGAAATGAAAAGCTGATCGGAATAATCTATAAGATAATTATCTAATTTTAAACTATAAATATAAATAAAAGCTTATATTTTCAGAAGGTTCAAATTGATTCAAGTCTCGAACTTGAGTGAACTATTAAATTTTTGAATAATTTTTCTATTTATAAATCTAAATTTCATTGATGTGCTCACTGTTCAGTAGATTTTATTTTTCATTATTGTTTGCATTTCAGTCACGTATCAATTTTATCAGTGCTATTATAGCAAATTGTATGCTATACAACATTTGAAAACATGCATATTTTATTAATCTTGTAAAGAAATAGTTTCACGTATCAGTTGAACACTTACATAAATGTATGATAAACTGATTATTTTCATGAATAATGAGGGTTTACTTTAAATTCAAATTTTTGAGTAATTTAATTGAAAACTTAATTATAAACTAGTTGTTTATGAAAATTTATTTTAAACGTTTATGAAAAATGATTTGACAAAAACAGTTATTATAATAAAGTGTTGCACCTGTACGGGTACAACACTGTGCAGTACTCTCTATGAAATAATAGTATAACGCTTATAAATTATTAACCGTTTTCACAAACATCCTGTGTGTTCATTACTTTGAATTATATTAATATTAAAAATTGGGATTAGAATTCGTTAGCTTTTGACTGTCATAATTATACTTCACTATTATTATTATTGCAGTCAATCTATGCTTCATTTCTTATGCATCCGCACTTCAAATCCAATATGCGTGCAATTTAAATGCATTAAATTTTACGATTTATTACATATTTGGATGTTTCATACTTTCACATACTTTAGCATTGCTTTCCTGAACAGGTGGTGACGAAATAAACCTTAACATATTTGGCAATGGCATCACTGATATACCGCTCTGTTAGACACGCAAACTTGCCTCACATGCAAATAAATGTTTTTACCTTCAGTGAAAATTTTTGCCATTTTAGCACATATTTCTCTCTTACTGACAATAGATGTTGAATTGGATACTTATATTATTCGCTGAAAGAAAGAATTGAACTAATATTTTGAGCTGTGATTGCATTCGTAATTTTGGTAAAGTGTAAAATAGAGGGAGAGATTGAGAAAAACAGAGTAACACATTCTGAAACTCGTAAGCCATCCATAAGCTTTTGTCACATGAATACAGCAATTAGAATAAAAGCTAACAATCAGTCATCATTAAAGCTAACGTGTTTTTCTCAATTGGTGGCTATTTGTTAAAAATGGTGAGTCTTGGCTCCTTTTTCTTCAATAATGGATCCCCAGCCTCCAGGAAGTTGCTTCAATTGCCTCTCTTTACTACATTACTAGTATATATCAGATATAATATATATTTGAACCAAAGAATGCAAAGGTTGGAGATTGACTCTAATAATATTTAATGGGAAGCTATATCTTTGGTAGTGATTCAGTATAAATTAAAATTATGTACTGACTAGTATGATAATAGGCATGTGAAAAGATCCCTAATAGGCTCTCAATAAGGCAGTGAGCATTGAGCCGTAAATTGAACGACCAAAACTCTCTTATATTACTGCCACAATTTACTACTACTGCAAAAGCAAACTTAAATCTCAGCCTTAGCTTCATTGATGCATCGCTTATATTATAGAAGTCAATCTTATCACAATTCTCGATCTGTCCATATAAAGCGCTCCTTTCAAAAAAATAATGATTAACTCTGATTGTTGTGGAGTATTATTATCATTTCAAATATGATATGTCTCATTATAATGGAAATTATAATTAGGCCAACAGATTCTTCTTCTCCTATCTCTTCACTTTAATTAACTTATTTTCGTTGATTTGCAAATTTAATAATAAGTTACAGCTCTTCTCTATTATGTAAGTTAATTGAAGAGTACCATAATTAAGAATCACTATTAATTAATTGTTATTTTCTATTTCATAAATATATCCAATGCATTACTACTTATGTAAAACTCTTTCAACAATCTATTTCTATAACTTTCTGATTTGTTTTAAGACATTTTAAGTAAAAAAACTAATTTCGAAATAAAAATAGACTTGTTTTTTGTTATATAATTTATTATAAAATTTGGAAATTAAAGATCAATTGATTGATAATAAAAATGAGTCTTTAATGGTAATAAATATTAAATGCTTTTATAACTGATTATATTTGAAATGTCTATAACAAAAAGTCAATTCATTGAATGACATGAAGAGTGGCTAATTTGAAACGGAAACTTTGACGGAAAGTCATATATGATTCTATTGTAAAATCAAAACGCATTTTTCAATAAATACAGAAGTACTGATTTGTGGATCACAGCATCTGTGAATTTATTGCTCTCTTTCCCAAATGCTTTCCTTCATTTGAACTGTTTGTCTATTGTCTTCACTTTTTATTATTATTATTATAATCAATAGTGTTTTGCGTTAGTAAAACTGTCAATGTTGTAGTGTTGTAGTGTTGT